>PVIC010031020.1:0-21894 GCA_004025085.1 Thryonomys swinderianus | reverse complement strand
TTTTTTTTTTTTTTGGAGACAGGGTCTTGCTTTGTAGTTCGGGCTGGCTCTGAGCTCACTATGTAGCCCAGGCAAGCTTCGAACTCAGCAATCCTCCTGTGTCTGCCTCCCAGGTGCTGGGATTACAGGTGTGAGCCACCATGCCCGGCACTGTGGTATGTGGTATTGATTGCTGGTGGGCATGAGTCTCCACGCCCAGCATTGTATGTAGTTTCTGGGGATTAAACTCAGGACCTTGCGTTTGTGAGGCAGGTGCCGGAACACTGAGCTAACCCTCTGGGCCCAAAATTATTTATTCAGGTGATTGAAAAGGTGTCCAAATCAAATTTGCTGTGGAAAAATTCAGTAACTAGCTTCATAGTGATATAGCTACAATGTTACATTTATGTCAGTTACTAGAATAATTCCTAAAGTTATAAACTGAGCCCAGGGTAGACTGTCTGCCTAGCATGTGAATTCAATGCTTGGTACTAAAAAATAATAAAAAACAAAGTGATAAATTTATGACACTTCAGGAATTCATGTCAATATTTCAGGAATGGAAATCACGGCACAAAAGACAATGGCACACTATACTGCATAATATAAATGAATATATGAAGTAATTATTTTATTATTGTACTAATTCACAGACATATGTACAATAAGAATACAATATTAAACAGTGGTGTGCCAGGCACAGAGGCGCATGCCTGTAATCCTACTGTAGTTTCTGGCTCAGTGGTTCCGGCGCCTGCCTCGCAAGCGCAAGGTCCTGAGTTTAATCCCCAGAAACTACAGTAGGATTACAGGAGGCTGAGGCAAGGGGATCACAAATTGGAGGCCCAGCTGGGAAATTTATGGAGACGCTGGCTCAAAATAAAATAGGAAAAGGGTGCAATGTTGTAAGTCCATTCATGCTCTACTGAGTATTTCATTCCTTTTTTTTTTTTTCCTGAGCAAGTTCTATGTAGTCCAGGCTGGCCTCGAACTCAGGACACCTGCCTGTATCACCACAACCAGTTATTCCATTTTATAGTTGGATAAAATCCAGACTTTAAAAGATCCATTGTTCAGTTGATGGACCTTAGAGTGCTTCTTATGCATAAGGCTGGTTTGACTGTTTACGTGTAGCCCATGTCTCTGGGGTTCAATCCCCATGCACATGTGCACGTGCGTGTACACACACACACTCCCTGACCAGGTGTGCATGCAGACTTCCATGGATCTGCACTTCTGCTGTGCCAAGCTTGCTGGTGACCACTGCAGGGGCCGGTGCCCGGAACCCTCCTGGGATCCTCTTGACGCTGTGTGGCCCCTTCTTCATGCCGTAACATATCACACATGGGAAAGTAGAAAACCTCGGCCTGGTTGGTGTCCGCAGATTTTTCTGTTGTTGACCCACAAGCAGCACCCTTCTGAGTACTTGCCAGGCACTGGCCTGGAGGTCTGTGGGAGTTGCGAGCGACTTTAAGAGTCTGTGTCTCCAGAGGACTATGTGGCACAGGTTAGCCTCAATTTGTGGTGATCCTCCTGCCTCAGCCCTCTGAGTGAGTGCAGGGATTACAGCCGTGCGCCACCGTGCCCTGCCCTCCTCAGTCTCTTTTAACTGAGATGGCTTCCTGAAGTCACCCTAAGGTGACCTAACCCCAGTTTACACCCCATCTCCCAGGCCAGTTCTGTGCACAGAAGCATGCGCTTGCACATTAATATTTTGGGGCAGGTCTGTGCTTCCAGTCACCCAGACTTCCGCATTAGGTGTCCGTAGGAAGATCACGGCCCATCGGGAGAGTCTGCAACAGCCCAGACAGCCGGGTGACGAGGACACCCCCGGACAAAGACACCCTTTGACGCCTCCAGCGGTCCGAGGCGCCGTTGTCCGTGAGTGCCCGCGGCCCTGCAGTTCCGGCACTTCCCGGCAGAGGGCGAAACTGCTCCCAGACGCGCCTCTGTTCGCAAGACGCAGGCATTTTTACACAGTCATGTACAGGTAGCTCTTCCCTCCACACCATTAGAAAGTGAGCACTGAAGGGTCAACGAACGCCAAGGCCCATTCTTCTGTCCGCTCCTTCCCCGGAGAGGTCAGCTTACACGCAGGCTCCTGGAAGCGGCGTTCAAAGCCCCAGCGTGCGGAAGGCGTCGCGCAGGTCGTCCACCTCGTAGAGCGGCTGCGGGGACAGGGGACCGCGTGAGCCACCGGCTTGAGCCCCGGAATGGCTCGGTGGCATCTTGGGCGACAGAGCGGAGCTGGGGCGGGCGGGAGGGGAAAGGCACATGCCCCGGGCGCGCTTACCAGCAGGATGCGCCGCAGCTGCCTGGACAGGCGGACCGAGTTCTCGTGCAGCCCCTCCCAGGCCTTGAACGTCTTTTCGTGATTCTCAACGAAAGTATTCCAGCAGTAAAAATAGTCTTCACAGGAAGCGGGTGAGGGGAGAGGATAGTTAGGGCCTTAACGGGAAGGGGAGCAACAGACCGTGCCCCGCTCTGCGTCCGCCCAGGCTTTGTGTCCTAGCTGAGCACCTTTCCCCTTGGATGCTAAGCAGTAACTCTGACTGCAGGGCAGAATCTGGGAGGCTGAGGCAGGAGGATCAAAAGTTTGATCTCAACTTTGGCAAGGTCGCAAGACTCTGTCCCATCCAAGCAACACCAGCCCCCCAGCCCCCCAGCCCCGCCGCCCCATCCCCCACACCTTTGAAGGTCATGATTGCAATCTGCACCCCCGCGCGGTGCAGCCGCCGCAGCCCCTCGGGCTCCGCCTTGCGGTCCTCGCAGAAGTACAGGCGCGCGGTGAAGATGCGCAGGCTCAGGTTCGGGTTCCCGCGCAGGAAGTCGGCCACGTGCCGCGCGCAGTCGTAGCAGGGGCTCCAGGAGGTGAACCAGGTGACGCGGTAGCAGCGGCCCGGGTCCAGGTCCCAGTCGGAGATGTAGCGCAGGAACAGCAGCTCCACGTGGCAGCCGGACTGCGGGAGGAGGCAGGTGAGTGAGGCCGACCTGCACCCTGGGGCACTGTGGGGCCGCGCGAGGATGAGATCCCACAGGCCTCCTGCTGCTGCAGACTAAACAGCACTCCGCCCTCCAGAGGCCGGAGTGTAGCGCACACTCGGGTTGAGCCACTCAGCGCAGACGTAAGCGAAAAAGTCTCGCTAGAGTCCGGGCTGCACATGTCCCGGGCTGCCAGCCTGATTAATGCGAGTGGGAAGGAAGAGAAATCACCTGGAAATAGACCTGAGTCACTGTAGTTCCCTCGACCCCCTACCAGGAACGGAACTCAGGACCTTGCACTTGCCAGACAGGCATGGCACCGCTGAGAGAGAGCCTTGTTATGTAGTTTAGACTGGCCTTGAACTCACTAGGTAGCCCAAGCTGGGCTCAAACTCGAGGTGGTCCTCCTGTCTCAGTCTCCTGCGTCCTGGATCTACAAGTCTGTGCCATTACACCTGGCTTGGTAATTTTTCCTAAATTTTTCTTTCTTGCTTTTCGCGAATTCACTCTGAGGGACTGGAGAACAGCTCAGGGGTAAGCGCTGCACAGAAAGAGCACAGCCTAAGGCCAGTAGTCAGCGTGGCAAAAGTGAATACACAAATAAAATTGCTTGAACAAGTTGATAATGCCCCCCTCCCAGTCCCCTTATCTGACTCCCAGGACGATGCCAGGCGGGGGAAGGGAGACAGTCCTGGCCTGCGGCCTACGGGACTTTCAGTGCCACCGCGCCCTGCAGGGAAGGGGCGGCTGTGGAGCAGCGGCCCAGCCGGCGCGGGGAGCGGACTGTACCTTGTTCCGCAGGTGGCCGAAGTCCAGGGAGAAGGAGGTGGCGCTGTCCCTCCGCTTCACCACGTAGCACAGGTAGGTCTCGTGCCGGCCCTTGGCCCAGCGTACGTTCTTGAAGTGGTAGAGGAACTTCTTCTGCTTCATCAGGAGGCTGCGGGAGGAGGGGACGGGCGGTCACGGGCGGGGCCGCTGCCGCCTGGGTGCGGGGTGCGGCCCACGGAGCTCTCGCGCTCGCGTTTTCAGGCCCCGATCAGTCCCGACCCCTCAGGGCCGGCTTCGTGTCCCGCGTTGGGTGGGGAGCTTTGCCCCAGTATGGTGTGTGTGTGCGCGCAAGTGTGTGTACATGAGTGTGCATGCGTGTGTACGTGTATGCATGTGTGTGCGTGCACGTGTGTGGTGCGAGGGCCCCCCAGGTCGGGCGCACAGTCGGCTCCCCGTCCGGGTTTGTGTGTGCTCTGTGAGGGGGTCCGAGGTCGAGGTGTGCGGCTGAAAAGTAATATTACTCGGAGTTGAGGCGAAGGCGGGGAGAGACCACGTAGCTCCTGTGGCACGGACCCTGAGACGCACAGCCCCTGCAGGGCCGGGAAGGGATGGCCCTGAGAGGAGGCGGCTGTCCTGGCCCCGGCCTCCCCTGCAGCTCTCCTCATTGGCCTGTGTCCCCTCGGCGTCGTCTTCCCGGCCCCGGGCGGATGGTCCCTTCCCCCGGATCAACACTGCCCCATTTCCTGGCTTAGGCCAGGGTCTCACGCCCACCACGCTGTAGGCCGAGCTGTGCTCCGGGCAGGTCAGACCACCCCGCGCTGGGCAGAACCTACACACCCTTCCGAGCCCGCCCCAGGGTCAGCTTGCATAGCGAGGTCTCAGCCACGCATGGTGGCTCACACCTGCAACCCAGCGGTCTGGGAGGCTGAGGCAGGAGAATTTAAACTTCAAGCCCAGCCTGGGTGACTGAGTAACTTAGTAAGATCCTGTCTCAAGATAAAAAGGGGCTGAGAACATAGCTCCGTTCAAAGGCCTCAGGTTCAAAGCCCGGTACCATGAACAAAGCAAAACAAAAGCTTTCTGACCACTATTATCCCTAAGTGGTGGTGGTGGGGTTGTTTTTTCGTTGTTCTTCTGAGACAGGGCCTTACCGTGTAGCCCGGGCTGGCCTCCAACTCACAGCAATCCTCCTGCCTCAGCCTCTTCAGTGCTGGGATTACAGACGTGCACCACTGTGCTCCATTATTATCCCAAATTTTCTAAGCAGAAATCTTACAGCAGCTTTCCTCCAATTTCCTATTATTTTCCAATTTATCATTTGCTGATGTCTCAGCATTCTCAGACATTTTCCATTTTGAGGCAGAGTATCACGTTATAAATCCTTTTTAGTGTAAGAGCAACACTTGATTATTGTAAAATTGGAATACTTTGAAAAAGCAGTTTTAAATTTTAAAATATTAAAGACTTAAAATTTAGAATATTGCCGGGTGTGGTGGCTCACACCTGTAATCCCAGTACTCGGGAAGCAGAGGCAGGCAGATTGCTGAGTTCGAGGCTTGCCTGGGCTACATAGTGAGCTCAGGGCCAGCCTGAACTACAAAGCGAGACCCTGTCTTAAAAAAAAAATTTTAGAATATCTTCATAATGTCGGGCAGTGATAATGAACCCTTTGTGTAGACAGTGACAGTTAAAGTGCTAGGTTCCTCTCTAATCTTTTATTTATTAATTAATTTATTTTCCTTTGAGAGAGTCTCATTATGTGGGCCAAGCTGGCTTCAAACTCACCGAATCCTCCTGCGTCAGCCTCCTAAGTGCTGCATTACAGGCATGATCCCAGGCTGTCCTGTAGTCTTTTAGTATGGGTGCATGTTTACATGGTTTGGGTATATTCATCGCATACAAAGAATCTGAACCCGGAACCTCGTGCGTGCTGGGCCAGCGCTCTACCCTGGAGCCACCCTGGAGCCCTTGTGCCGGTCTTTTCCACCGCGGTAAAACCTGACATTTTGCTGTTGTTCCTGACTCAAGCATGGGGACCCAGCAGCTTGCGGATTGCGCACACTGCGTGGCATGGAGTCCACAGAACTGTACTCTGGCTACTCAGCTTGCCTTAAAGCAGTCAACAGTCCTCGGTGCAGCTGGAAACGGGGACACAGGCAACCTGGTGTGGCCGCCGGGGGGAAGCGGGGTGGGGTGGGGGGGGCCTCTCTACCCTCTCCCTCTCCCGTTTTATCCAATCTAGGGGGGTAGTGCTGCCCCCAGTGGTAGCGGACAGAAGTGCAGGGCACTTGCAAAGCGAAGCCTAGGCGGAATTTGAATACGGTTTGTTGGCCAGAGAATTGAAACCCTTTAACTTTTTTTTTTTTTAAATACACTGAGGTGTCATTTACATAGAGTAAACTTCGCCCACAGTCTATGAACACTCGCAGATGTAAACACCCCGAGTTGAGATCACCTCAGGTCCCTGGGCGTTTCCAGGGTGTCCCTATCCCTCCTGCCCCTCTGCCTACCTCAGCCCTGCACAGGGGTGAGGCCCGAGCTTTGTCCCTCTCCACCCACTAGGGATGCTGGGGAGATTCCACGCAGGCTGTTGTGAAAAACGGCCTTGGGCCACACGTGTGCCCGGCTTCTTTGGACATTAGGTAAAAACAGATCCAGTGGGGCCGGAGGGTTAGCTCAGTGGTTCCGGCGCCTGCCTCGCAAGCGCAAGGTCCTGAGTTCGATCCCCGGTAACCACATATAATGCTGGGCGTGGAGACTCACGCCCACCAACAATCAACACCGCATACCACAATGCCGGACGTGGTGGCTCACGCCTGTAATCCCAGCACTCGGGAGGCAGAGACAGGAGGATTGCTGAGTTCACAGCGGCTTGCCTGGACTCCATAGTGAGCTCAGGGCCAGCCTGAACTATAAAGCGAGACCCTGTCTCCAAAAGCAAAAAAAAAAAAAACAAAACCAAAAAAACCCAAAACAGATCCAGTGTCTGAGAGTGTGGTTCCTGTGATGAAGCTCTGACTTTAAAGATAGTTACCACAATGTCAATTTTATACAGTAGAAAATCTAGGACAGAGTCAGTACTGGCACTGGGTGTGGTGGGTCACACCTGTAATCCCAGCACCCGGGAGGCAGAGACAGGAGGATTGCTGAGTTCGTGGCGGCTTGCCTGGGCTACATAGTGAGCTCAGGGCCAGCCTGAACTACAAAGCGAGACCCTGGCTCAAAAAAAAAAAGTCAATATCAGTTTCAGTTTCACACACATGAAACTTACTGGAAAGCATTTTAAATTAAATCTTAATTTAGAAAAATAGATTTACTATCAGCATAAATATATGCATATAAAAATATAAACTTTGGTCAACCAAGCTGGGTGTGGTAGCACAGGCCTGTAATTCCAGCACTCTGGGAGGCTGAGACAGGAGGATCTCAATTTTGAGTCCAACCTGTGTACCTTGGTGACTTAGCAAGACCCTGCCTCAAGGGGGATGAGAACATAGCTCACAGTGAAGGCCTGGGTTCCAATTCTCAGTACACAAAGGTGAAAAACAAAATAAAAATAAAAAAGTAAAGTAGGACCGGAAATTTAGTTCAGTGGTTCTGGCGCCTGCCTCACAAGTGCAAGGTCCTGAGTTCGATCCTGGTAACCACATATAATGCTGGGCATGGTGACTCATGCCCACCAGCAGTCAACACCACATACCACAGTACCGGCGTGGTGGCTCACGCCTGTAATCCCAGTACTCGGGAGGCAGAGACAGGAGGATTGCTGAGTTCCAGGCTTGCCTGGGCTCCATAGTGAGCTCAGGGCCAGCCTGAAGTACAAAGCAAGACCCTGTCTCAAAAAAAAAAAGTAAAGTAAATTAAGTTAAAGTCCAACCCTTAGCACCCCCCAAAAAGCATGATTGGCAGGAATCCATAATTGTTACTAATAGTCTCAATGACAATTGGCTTTATTTTGAAATGATAACAGTAGGAGTATTGCTATGAGTTCAAAGTTTGCCTGGCTACATCGTGATCTCAGGATCAGCCTGAACTACAAAGCCAGACCCTGTTTCAAATAAATAAATAAACAAATAAACAAGTAAATAGAGAATTGGTGATTATAATTCTACTACATACTACATGATAACAGTGTATCTGAGCTTGCCACATAGTAGGTTTTTAATATGTGCAGAAAAGAAATAAATGTTTGAAGCACAGTCTGTTGTTTTGTTTTGTGGTACTGGGTAATAATCCCAAGAAGTACTGTGCTACATCCCCATTTTATTATTTATTTATTTATTTATTTATTGAGACAGTGTCTCGCTTTGTAGTTCAGGCTAGCCTTGAGCTCACTGTGTAGCCCAGGCTAGCCTTGAACTCAGCAATCCTCCTGCCTCTGCCTCCCAAGTGTTGAGATTACAGGTGTGAGCCACCATGCCCAGATTGTGATGTGTGGTACCGATTGCTGGTGGGCGTGAGTCACTATGCCCGGTATTGTTGTATGTGGTTACTGGGATCGAACTCAGGAGCTTATGCTTGCTAGACAGGCGCTGGAAGCACTGAGCTAAATCTCTGGCCCCTCTAGTCAGTTTTAAACATATTAAGCATCATCTCTTGTCCTTTTATTTATTTATTTTTGGTACTGGGATCAAACTTTGTACTTTGTGCTTGTGAGGCAGACACTGGAATGACCGGACTAATTCCCCAGCCCACATATCCTTTCTATTAAAACAGCTTTTTGGGTAACAAATGAGAAAAATTGAGGGAACTATATTTAAAAAAAATTTTACAGTGCATGAAACCACTGCAGTACAGCCTTGACCCTGGAAACCTTTCAGTGTGTTGTGGATGGTGTGTTTGTGTGTGTGTTATGTGCACGCACATATGTGTGTCTGTGTGCACGTATGCAAGTGCTGTCATGAGGAGGCAGAAGTGTCTGGGAGTGGAGAAAAGGAGGATGTGACTCAGGTGAAGGAATCGGGGTCCCCGTGCCCAGCAGCTCCTGGGGCAGCAGGTTGACAGCTGTGCACAGCTGTGTCCCCTGGGGCGGAACCAGAGCTGCAGCCCCAAGATGCAAACCAGGGACAAGTGCGTAAAAATAGTCCTGAGCCGGCCACCCGCCACCTTGCGAGCTCCGCGGACCTGCCTCCCGCCGTGTGACCGCCTTCTCCTGCGAATCCCATATCCCATCTTGCTGCTTCCTTGCTCTTTCTCTGAATCCCAGCTACAGAGTGGGTTTGCATCTCATTCCAGGCACCATCGCCAGTGGGTCCTTCTTCACTCTCACGCTCAGTCTGCTTCTCCCAACCTGACTAAACCAGGGGAGCATTTGCTGTAATTTACCCTCAGTGGATTTTCTGAAGAAAATCTAAACTGTACTCAGAATGTTTATTTTTGGCAGCAGTAGGGCTTGAACCCCAGACTCGCACATGCGAGACAAGTGCTTCCCCCCCCGCCGCACTCCCTGCTCTGTCATTAGAGTTCTTACGTCTGTAATGTAAATTCTCTGTAAAAATTTAAACTAAGGTGAAACGTGTGGATTAGGTGTGGTTCTCGTAGTAATCAGGAGAATAAGAGTAGAAAATAAGAATAGAAGAAACTGAATGTTAACGTATCAGAAACTGCATGGGAAGACATTGTGGAGCTCCCACAGAACCACGTTTAGTAAGTTAAACCATATCTGAACAAATGGAAAGATAAGTAGCAAAAATGCTGTTAGTTGCCTAGCAATGCATCCTGTGATGTTAAATAACTTGCTTCAATCAAGTCGAGCCATTAATCTTGCACGTTTGGTATTTTAAAGAACAGCAGTTTCCTTTCTAGAGCTAAATCACTTCAATAAAATCTCCCCAGGAAGTTTGTCTCCGAATGGCTCTGTAGTTGTATGCTTACAAAATGAATGTGGAAATGACCACTACTGTTTTTAGTGTAGCGCTGCTGTGACCTTTCCACACTTGGAGTCTACAAAGATCTATTCTGGATATTATTTGCTATAAACTACTTCTAGTTGTGTCACAAATCTCAGGACAAGCCAGTGAGTCACCGTGGTATTTCTTTTGCAGGACAGAAGAGAGAGAGAGATAGAAACGGAGCCAGAGAGACAGAGAGGAGTCAGGCTGAGAGCAGTGGGCCCGGCAGGGACCAGGGACGGCCCCATGTGCACAAATGTGCAGACCGGCCCAGGGTGCAGCCTGCCCCTTACCTGTCCATGGCGGTGTCCAGGGTCTTCCTGATGCCCAAGTCTTGGCCAAGGAGATCCTGCCCCAGGCAGTGCTGTCTCTGTCTGACAGGGCCTGAGCCTCTCATTCAAATCTGAGCTTCCCTGGGCTCCTCCCCTGACCCATCACCCCACAGGTAGCCCAACAGCCCTGGTCTGGTCCAGCGACGGTGGGCGGGGCTGTCGCAGTGGCGGGGGTGCAGGAGCTCGGCTCTGCCTGAGGCTTAGGCTGGCTGCTTCAGGGCTACTTCTGTAAAAGCTGGTGATGCTCCTTGTTCCCCATAGAGGTCCCTGTGTGAGTAACAGTCACATGGCGAGGAGGTGCGGGAGACCAGAGGTGGTGGCAGCAGACAGGGCTTAAATTATAATCATGGTAATGGGGGGGAATATATATATAGATGCATATATATGCATATACTCTACCACTGAACTACTGTACCTCTCCAGGCCAGTAAACAATATCTTTGAACTGGGCCTTGTGGTACATGCTTGTGATCTCAGCATTCTGGAAGGCTGATGCAGGAGGATCTCCAAAGTTCCACCCCAGCCTGGGCAGTTTAGCAGCTTAGCAAGACCTTATGTCAAAAAAAATTTTTTTTTGATTTTTTTTTTTTTTTGAGACAGGGTCTCGCTTTATAGTTCAGGCTGGCCCTGAGCTCACTATGGTGCCCAGGCAAGCCGCCACAAACTCAGCAATCCTCCTGTCTCTGCCTCCCGAGTGCTGGGATTACAGGCGTGAGCCACCACGTCTGGCATTAAAAAAAATTTTTTTTTGAGTCAGGGTCTCACTTTGTAGTTCAGGCTGGCCCTGAGCTCACTATGTAGCCCAGGCAAGTCTCAAATTCAGCAGTCTTCCTGCCTTTGGCTCCCAAGTGCTGGGATTACAGGCGTGAACCACTACGCCAGGCATTGTGGTATGACTGCAGGTGAGTGTGAGTCACCATGCCTGGTATTGTTGTATGTGATTACTGGGATCGAACCAGGGACCTTGGCTAGACAGGCGCTGGAACCACTGAGCTAAATCTCCAGCCCTCAAAATTTAAACAAAACAAAACAAAAGAAACAAACAAAAAAACCCAACTAAAATAACTGAGAATATAGTTTAATGCAAAGCTCCAGGTTTAATCCTGGGTATCAGAAAAAAAAGAAATAAAACATAGTATACTTTTTTTTTTTGGAGATAAGGTCTCATTATATAGTCAAGACTGGTCTTGAACTTACCATGTAGTCTACGTTCGCTTCAAGATCAAGACAGCCCCTGACTTAGCCTCCTGAGTTCTGGGTTGACAGGTAAACATATTTAATTTGAAAGCACAATAGTAATAACAGCAATTCTCACATTCACTGAAATGCATCGAAAGGCATCTAAGTATAAGCTGTAGGGACAGGTGCCATCTGTCCTGCTCTGCAGAGAAGCAAATAAACTCAGTTATGTAGGGTTCAAGATCCTTCAATCCATTTGTGTTTTTCTTCTTGGTTAAATGAAAAGAATCCATGTTTACACTGAAGATTTCAAATATGCTACCTTGTCTGTTACAAAAAATCTTTAATTTGAAGTCAGAGGAAGTGGTGTCCCCTAAATGCCAAAATGTTTATTTCGGCAGGCGGAATCAGGGTTGAACTGGCTTCAATGAAGGTGGGAAGCTGGCTGGGCTTTTCAGATGAGGGGAAGGCTGCTGCTCACCCGCATCTCGCCCCAGGAGGTTCCTGGGGCACACACCTTCTCCTCTCTGTCAGTGGATGCCCCACAAATGGCCCGGGCAGCTGGGGCTCCCCCACCAAATCTGAGAGATAAATCCCCCAGCTCACTTTTCTCTTTGGCACTTATCACCTCAGACACGATTTTACTTCGCAGTCTGGGTTAGTATTTCTGAAAGATTTCTTCCAGGGCCCAGCGCCATGGGAGGTGGTGGTCATCCCAGACCTCTGAGTTGGGGAGCAGGGAAAGAGACCTTAGGTGTCCTCTACAAAGGAGTGTGGACGTTTGACTCTTCTGGGGAAAGTTGAGACAGAGCCTCACTTTGTGGTTCAGGCAGCCTCGAACTCACTGTGATCCTCCTGCCTCAGCTTCCTGAGTTGTGGAATTACCATTGTGTGCTACCACACCCAGCCATTTTTAATTACACAGTTCAGTGGCATTAACTATATTCAGTGTTGCATGACCATCACCATAATCTGGTTCTGAAATCTTTTATCACACTTAAAGAAAGAAACAGAGAAAAAGCCCGCAATAATTAAGCAATAACTCACTATTTCCCCCTCCTTGATCTGGCAACCTCTCTTCTCCTTCCTGCCTCCATGAATCTGCCTGTGCAGTGTTCCACAAGTAGGCTTCTAAGATCCTTGTCCTTCTGTGTCTGGCGGACTTCAGTTTACATCCTGGATTCTTCACTCACATTGGTGGAGTGCGGGGTGCATGCCTGTAACACCAGCTCCTTGGAAGGCTGAGCCTGGAGGGCAGCAAATTCAAAGCCAGCCTGGGCAACACAGCGAGTGCCTTTATGGAAGAATTTTGCATCTATCATATGCTTTTTTACTTTCTTTGAGGCAGAGTCATATGTCGTCCAGGACAGCCTTGAACTTGTTGATCCTCCTGCCTCAGATATGCCACCACATCTTAGTCATAATATTCCCCCTCCTCCTCTTTTTTTTTTTCCTGGCAATGGAACTCGGTGCCTTCACACTGGGCTACCACCCCCAGCCTCAGCCCCAGCCCCAGCTCTTTTTTATTTTTTGAGACAGGCTCTTGCTAAGTTGTTCAGACTGGGCTAAAATTTGTGATCTTCCTGCATCAGCCTCCCAGAGTGCTGGGATTACAGGTGTGTACCACCATGCCTGGTTTATCATTATATATTTCTGGCAGATTATATATTTTTGACAGCAGTTAGAGAGAGAGAGAGAGGAGGGAGGGAAAGAGGGGGGAGAAAAAGAGAGAGAAAGATGGGGGAGGGAAGGAGGGAGATCCTGGTTGAAACTATGGAATTTTTACTTTTTTTTTTTTTTTGAGACAGGGTCTTGCTTTGTAGTTCAGGCTGGCCCTGAGCTCACTATGTAGCCCAGGCAAGCCTCGAACTCAGCAATCCTCCTGCCTCTGTCTCTGGAGAGCTGGTATTACAGGCATGAGCCACCACACCAGGCACTGTGGTATGTGGTACTGATTGCTGGTGGGCGTGAGTCACCACACCCGGTATTGTTGTATGTAGTTACCGGGATTGAACCAGGGATTTTGCATTTGTGAGGCAGGCACCAGAACCACTGAGCTAAATTTTCGGCCCCTGGAATCATTACTTTTTAAAAGTCCAGCAGCTTTGAAGACCAGGGCTCTCCCTCTGTGCCTAGCCCAACTGGAGGGCGATCCCAGGTCAGATTTATGACCTGCCAAGCTTACGCTGTAGCTGGAAATCTGAAAAGTCACAGCTGAGGTTGAGCCCTGCTGGCCTTCATCCAAAGCCCGTGCAGTGGTAGAATCAGCCCTACAGATCTGTTATGATGGAACCTCTCTCCAAACGAAGGCTGAAATCCAACTGTGCTGTGATGGGTGAGCTCGTGGGCCAGGACGCGGCCCTTGTGAAGGGGACAGCGGGCGTCTTAGAGCCAGCCGGCTGCCATGGAAACGCGTCCAAACGCACAGCGTGGGCCCACACATGCGCACTCAAGTCTTCCCCCCAATTGGTGGCCTTGTCAAGCTGAGGTGCCGGGTGGTCCAAGTGCCTGCACTTCGTGACCTCCAGAAAGGTGAGCAGGACACGTTTCTCATTTTAAAAATAATGTACCCAGTCCACAATATAACAGTATCCTGTGATAGCAGCAGAAAACAGACTAGGACAAGATCTTCACCGACTGGGCTGCATTGGCCCTAAATCCCTCTCCAGAGCCTGTTGTTGGGCCTGTGGGCTATGGATGCCAGGAGCGTTCAGTAAGTGCTTCTGGTGGGAAGGGCTGTGACAGGCACATGCAGAGTTAGCTGGCAAATAATACATCTAAATCAAATTGAAATATGGGCCTGTTTTGTCAATGAGGCTGTGCAGCCACCATTGTCTGTACATATTTATTTAGTGCATTCAACAGGGTGTATCTGGACGCTATAGGCAGAGCTTAATAAACCAACCAGTCGGTGTACGTTGGTCTTTGACAGCTGCGTGGGGTTTGAAAAACTTCTTTGGTGGGATGTCATCTGTAAGTGGATTCTCAGCAGGACATGCTGGCTGGCACACACCTGTCATTTCAGGACTCTTGGACACCCAGACAGGAGGATTGCAAGTTCAAACCCAGTTTGAACAATTTAGCTACCGACTTAGTGAGACTCTGACTCAAAATAAAGAATAAAAAGAGCCGGAGGTATAAGCAAGTTTATGAGAAAGGATAAGGCAATTATAGGAGGGAAATAATGATGCGCATTATGATTCTTTAGGTAGTTTTTGATGCTGTTGCAAGTCTTTAAAATAGATAAATACTCAAATAAGAATATACAAGAATTACTTAAGCGTGAAATCCCAGCCGCTGGAGAGGCTGGGGCAGAAAGTTCTCAAGGTTAAAGTCAGCCTGGGTCACATAATGAGACTTTATTTAATTATATGATAAAAAATAGAATAAAACAAATTAAGTCTTCATCTAGCCCTGTCCTAGTCAACACAGGTGTGCATGACTAGAGCAATATCGAGATCTGAGCACACACTCAGAAATCCAGGGATAAGTTAAGGCCACAAGGCAAATAAGCCACACCTTCCTGGAACGTAAAGGATGGGGGAAAATATTATTTTTATTTTAAAAAACTACTTAAGCGCTAGCGGCCTAGCTCAGTGGTATACTGCTCACCTAGCATATGTGAGGCTTGCAGTTTGACCTCTAACACTGGGGAAAAAATTCCACAGCTTTACCATAACTGTAGACATGGTGGTAGATTGATGAACGGATAGGATTTGAACAGAGAAACCAGCATTGAGAATTCCTAGGGGACAGTCTAGACCAGGGGTGGCGAACTTTCTGGACACCGAACACTCCAATTGTGACACAGAACCCACTTGTGTATCAGGAAGTGCCAACACTACAATTAAATCCGAGGACTAAGGTGTTAGTTTAGGAACAACTTACACATTGAAAGCAAAACATAGTAACAGAGCTTTCAGTGTTTCAAGCAGCTTTTTGTTGAAAGTAAAAGTTTGCACTTGGTGAGCTTTTGCACCAGTGTGGGCTTCACTGTTGTTTGCATGCTGATAATGTGTCAAACCTCGGCTCATACTTTGCTAGTTTGACAGCAAAACATGCAGCGCTCAGGGCGTCTGTGAGTCTGTTTCTCACATCAGATTTGATATAATTCAAAGCTGGAAACAACTGCTCACAAGCATAAAATGATCTGTACAAGCTGGCATGCTGGTGCAGTCCTGTGACCCCAGCACTCTGGAGGCTGATGCAGGAGGATTGCTATGAGTTGAGGCCAGCCTGGGGTATGTAATGAGTTCAAGGCCAATCTGAGCCACAGAGGGAGGTTTTGTTTTTAAAAAAAAAAAAAAAAAAGATGGTTGATACAAGGCAAGTAAAGCAGTCCCAAGTGCTCTCACTGACTTCAAGTTACTTGGCAGAGAATGCCACACTTTATGGGTTTCATTTTCAGAGCTGCCCGCTGTGCTGCTGTCCTCTGTCGTCCCTTCACACTCTGGCTTCTCAAGTGTTGCACACAGTTTGTAGAATTTACTTTTCCAGATAGATCCTTCTTGAAGTGCCAATACTTCCATTTCCAGAATTCCAAAATCTAACCAGTGTGAGCAAGATCAAATTCTTCAAATTCAGCATTTCTGAAGAAGTAAAAAAAACAAAACAAAACAAAAAAACAGGGTTGTTTGCATCTTACAAACTGCAAATCTGTTACTAAAATTCTGCTTTGCAGCTGCCACAGTGCCAGGAAATTCCTTGTGGATTTCCTCCTGGCTTGTGGGATGGTCTGCAAATGTTTTCTAGATGCATTTTTAGATTTGGAAAATATTCCGGCCACTCACTTTGAAAATCTGGGGTGTGTGGTTTGGGTGTTGGCAGAAGGTTCTGGGTGCCTGTGTAGCCTGTGTGCCACAGGTTTGCCACCCCGGGCTGGAGCAGTGCATCCCTGGAGCCTTCACACCGCACAGTCCTGGCTTCAGGTGTGAGGCTTCATCAGGAAAGAGTTCTTTCCTGTCCAAGTGGCTCACAGCTTAGGAGCCGCTGCGTGTGAACTCAAAGCGGCCTTGGGGTTGTGCGGTACCCGCTGGTGTGGTGAGATTCTCGCACCTCTGTGGGTCCATGGCTGACTGAGGTTTCGCCGTGGGCTTCACAGTGTAGTGGGTTTAAACAACTGTGCAGAGCCAAGCAATGATGAGAGAAAAAGCTGAGACAGGAGTCACATTTTTCTTCATCTTTTCTAGTTCCGAGGAATATATTAAATAAACAA
The DNA here is from genome assembly GCA_004025085.1 of Thryonomys swinderianus. Classification (NCBI taxonomy): domain Eukaryota; kingdom Metazoa; phylum Chordata; class Mammalia; order Rodentia; family Thryonomyidae; genus Thryonomys; species Thryonomys swinderianus. The sequence goes on along the minus strand of PVIC010031020.1, from coordinate 5,548 downwards.
GCTACTTCTTTTTCCTGTCCCTTTTTTTCTTCTTTTTTGAGATGAGGTCTCTTGTTGTAGCCTAGGCTGGCCTTGGCCTCACTGTGACCTTCCTGCTTCAGCCTCCAGGAGGCTGGGATTACAGGTGTGCATCCCCACATCTGGCTGAAGTAAAAGTTTCTAACAAAATCTACAGCTAAATAACTTTCATATAACTATAAACAATTTTAAATGATCAAGGCCTAATTTTTTTTTTTTTTTTTTTTTTTTGCTTTTTGGAGACAGGGTCTTGCTTTGTAGTTCAGGCTGGCCCTGAGCTCACTATGGTGCCCAGGCAAGCCGCCGCGAACTCAGCAATCCTCCTGTCTCTGCCTCCCGAGGGCTGGGATTACAGGCGTGAGCCACCACGCCCAGCATTGTGATATGCGGTGTTGATTGTTGGTGGGTGTGAGTCTCCACACCCAGCATTGCATGTGGTTTCCGGGGATCGAACTCAGGACCTTGCGCTTGCGAGGCAGGCGCCGGAACCACTGAGCTAACCCTCCGGCCCTCAAGGCCTAATTTTTAACATGTCCAGTAAAAGAAAATAGTTTCCTTCTTAGAAAGCTTTATTTCCTGTTTGCCCTTCTTCTTCTGAAGGAAAAATTATATCTCTTAAGTACAAAATCATTTTCAATGCCTGGAAGTCAGCACGAGTGGAGATAGAAACACAGTGTTTCAGGTAACTTTCAGTCTTTAGCTATTTTCCTTACTAACGACCCTATAGGTCAGCAACTTCTATTGAAAGACCACAGCACAACTTGGCTAGTTTATTTTTAGTGGAAAAAGAAGATATGACTTGGAAATTGCACCACCAGTCACTAGGTTTTGGCCATCTGGGCTCCACCGCTTCCTGCATCGGGGGGCACGCAGGTGAGGGCTCGTCCTGGCCCCTCCCGGACCTGTCCTGCCTCAGCCTCCCTCAGACAATGACTTTCAGCCCTGTTTCTGGACCCCAGCAGGATTGGTCAATCTGATACTTTGTTGTTTTGAAAAGAACCTAAAATGGGTCTGTGTGGGTGAAAGTGTGGCTTTTGGAGTCACTCAACTTCTGCATTCCCCGATTTTTGTTTTTCTCAGTTTATTGGCAGGCGCATGGCTGAATTTCTCTGGGGTCTGAATGATGGAGGGACAGGGCTTTCATCACTCCAGGAATGACTCAGCCCGCGCAGCTGCGGGCCCTTCGAGGACGAGAGCACAGTAAACAAGTGCTCATCGGGAGGGAGGCTGAGGCGGGCTGCACAGCGGGCTGGAGACCCAGAGGTTCGAGAGGGGACAGTGAGCCCAGGAAGCTTCATGTCCAGGCGCAGGCAAGACAGTGTACAGAAGCAGGGAGGGCTTCATAACCAAACCCAAGTAAACTTGAACCTTAAAAAGCTTTACAAATTTTTGAGGTGTGACTTGCTAAGTCACTAACATGCCCAGGCTGGTTTTGAGCTTGCGATCTTCCTTTTCCACATTGTTTTCAATCACTACTTGGTGGTTTATGCTTCCGTTTTCCCAATGTAAAATGTTGGCACATTAGTAGCAATAGCTAAGCTTTAAGGCACACTTATTTTAGACAAGTCCGGACATCATTTAAATCTAAGAGGTAGAAAATATTATTATTCCAAATTTTGACATGAGCTCTCAGAAAGTTAAATCAGCCAGGCGTGCTATACATGCATAATCCCAGGACTGGGGAAGAAGGATTGAGGACTGAGGCAGAAGGATTGCTATGAGGTTGAGGCCAGCCTGGGCTACAAAGGGAGACCCTGTCTTAAAAAAAAAAATTAAAGAAAAGGTAATGTAAACTAGTGACTTAGCCTAGTGCATGGATGATACACTAAATAATTTTTTTTTTTGAGAGAGGGTCTCGCTTTATAGTTCAGACTGGCCCTCAGCTCACTATGTAGCCCAGGCAAGCATTGAACTCAGCAATCCTCCTGTCTCTGCCTCCTGAGTGCTGGGATTACAGACGTGAGTCTCCACGCCCAGCATTATATGTGGTTACTGGGGATTGAACTCAGGACCTTGCGCTTGCGAGGCAGGCGCCGGAACCACTGAGCTAACCCTCTGGCCCTATAAATAATATTTTTATAAAACATTATTTTAGATGATACGTTTAAAGGACAATGTATTTCGAAAATGAGAATTGTAACCATCAACATGTTATCTGCTCCCAAGATCTGGAGTTTTCTGATTAGCAAGAAAATGTGAGTGAGCAGATTCTCACATTATTGTCACATAAGGTTCTCACATTTCCTGGTGAGCGAGGATACAGGGCTACAGAGTCCAGTCTACTCTGGACCGGGTTCCAAGAGTCCCCAGCGCAGCCCCAACTCTGCAGGGACAGACATTCCACCGTGGTCGCCTAGAGCAGAGTGGGGTCTCGATGACCTTCCAAATCTCCCTGGGTCCGGACTTGATGTTCTGTTAGGAAATGGGTGTGGGTGGCAGGGTGGGTGGTCACGTACTGTTTTTTTTTTTTTTTTATTTTGAGACAGGGTCTCACTTTGTAGTTCAGGCTGGCCCTGAGCTCACTATGGTGCCCAGGCAAGCCACCGTGAACTCAGCAGTCCTCCTGTCTCCGCCTCCCGAGTGCTGGGATTACAGATGTGAGCCACCACGTCCTGCATTGTGGTATGTGGTGTTGATTGTTGGTGGGCGTGAGTCTCCACGCCCAGCATTATATGTGGTTACTGGGGATCGAACTCAGGACCTTGCACTTGCGAGGCAGGCGCCGGAACCACTGAGCTAACCCTCCGGCGCCGGTCACGTACTCTTTAAACAAAATGAAATGCCAGGGAAAACAGCGGTCTTCCGCATGATGTGGAACTTTGCACCGGCCTCCATCGGTCTTCATGGTCGGGTGTGTTCCAAGACTGAACCCCTGTCCCACCCGTGGTCCCGTGTTGGCTCACTGAGGGAGGGTGCGAGGACTGCCGGGGAGAGCCATACAGATAACCCCAAATCTTGATTATGGCAGGCACAGGGTCACATGGCCTCCGAGTCTGTAAGAAATGTGCCTAGAACAGGAAGGTCCGCCAGGCAGTGGGTGCCTGGGAGGCAGCAGGGAGAGCAAGGCAGGATTGCCGGATAGGAACCGGGTTTGCACAGGGCTTGGGGAAAGGTTTTGGGAACAGGTGGAGTGGTGGTTGTACAATGTGCGTGTACAAAATGCCACTTACAGATGACTCATTTTGTGTTATGTCACTTTCGCCTCCATGTGCAAAATACCCGGATTTACTCAGACACATTTTGGAACTGCACAGCCAGGCAGAGGGCGCCGGGGGGCAGGATCCTTGTCTGTGTGCGCTGTCAGTGCAGGGCGGCCACGGAGGGCAGCAAGTGTGTGGGGAGAGGGTCTCTCTGCTTGTGCCTGTGCCAACGACTACCTCAGGTCTGGGGGAGCAGCTTGTCCTGCACCTGGCATGCTGTCAGGGCCTGTCCTAGGCCTGGTGAGGCCCGGTGAACAATCCATAGCCTTAAAGGTGCTGAACCTCTGTGGACAGGGTCTTGGTAACTCTCTGGACTTCTCATGAGGCAAGGTATTGCTGTCAGTTTCAGCCCTAAAATGACTACTAGTTCCTTTATATCAAGCTGAACAGGATGATATAAAAATGTATGATTTTTTTAACCTATTTTGATTTGGGGCCTACATGCTCCACTCATGTAGATAGAATGTACTTTTTAGGTTTTCTTTCTTTTTTTTTTGGAGACAGAGTCTCCTAGGTGAGGCGTGGCCTCACTTGTGGTGATCCTCCTGCCTCAGCCTTCTGAGTGCTGGAATTAGAGGCATATATCACCACGCCTAGCTTCTTCCATGTAAATCATACCATATTCAAAAACAGACGAATAAACTGGATGTCGTGGTGACTCCTGGAATGCCAGCTACTGGAGAGGTGAAGGCAGGAGGATCACAGTTCATCTCAAAAGAAAATGGATACTGGCATATCACGCGAGTGGGGAGAATAGTTCTCTGTGCCATTGTCATGTCCCTTTGTTGTAACACCTTGTGTTTCATCATTTGAGACAGAATATGTTAGGGAAAGGTGCCCTGAGAGGCAATCGATACCTCAGCCCCACCCATCCCTGTACCGTTCGGGTTACCTTCCACTAAAGCACTTCCTAGGGCTGGGGATGTAGCTAGAGGCAGAGCGTCTGTGTGGGGGAGAAAGCATTTCCTTACATCTGTGGAAACTCATCTATTATATGGATGGGGGCGACTCTTGCGTGAAGTTGTGAGCGTCCTGACTTTGATCCAATTTAATTGCACGCTCACACCAACCATACAACACAGATACGCGGCCAGGTCAATGTCCAGAAGAAAGGAAAAGGGAGAGGACGGAGGAAAATACCAGAGAAAGAGAAAAGAAGTGCAGGACATATGGGTTAGGAAAAAAACTAGAACCTTCCTCAAAGTGATTGGACAGATTTTAAAAAAACACAAAACCATTATTAACGACTTAAAAAACGTGAGGGGCTAGAGGTGACGAACAGCTCGATTTGTCAGCAGGAAGCTGTGGGTTCTGCGTGTCTATTTATATAAACAACATTTGCTTTTTCCGTCTTGGGTTCTGCCCAGAACTTGTTGTCTGACTGCTGCTGCTTCTTGGTGCTGCTTGGCTGGTTTTTAAAATGAGAAGAAAAAAAAAGAGAGAGAGAGAGGGAGAAAAGGAGAGAAAACACCACGGCCACCTGTTTCTCTCTCTGCCACAGAGAACCTAAGCTGACACTTTCCCTGGTGGCGGCTTAGTGAAAATGCTAAGCCCCAAGAGAGAGAGTGTTGGTGAGCAGCAAATGTCACATTTTTAACCAAAGCTGCTGGCAGCTGGCAAACCAAAGGGCGACACCACTCCCGCACTAGGTCCCTGTGCCCTGCTTTGGCCCTAAGTTTCCGGATCTCTCAGGACCCTTCCCCAGGGCACTTCGCTCAGGATTTGGAGAAGCCAGCCTTTCTGCCCTGGGCTCTCACTGTCTGTGGGACTTCTTCCCTGGGACCTTGGCCCTCAGGACCAGCAGAGAAAGAGGAACCCTGGCTTCTGTCTGCCCGTCTGCGAGGGGCTGCACCTTCTGACCAGAGGTGCAGTCTTGTTTAAACTTTTCACTTTTGCCACAAACACCCTGAAGCCGTGAGGGAGGAGATTGTGGGGAGCACCAGAACTGCTTGATGTCATCAAAGTCAGGGCCTGAGGGGGGAAGCCAACTGGTGTTTGCACCCTCTGCCTTGAGTCAGAAGAAAACTGAGAGAAAGCGCGTGTGGGAATCTAGTGAGCGGCGCGACACTCGATCGCCAGTTCGTTCATTCGATGAGACAGAGGGCTCTTGAATCACAAGGGCGAAACATGGGAAAACTCAGCCCAGTTTGGAAAGAAAAAGTCAGGACCAGGTTAACCTTGTGTGCGGGCAGACAAGGGAGGCCGCTGCCTGTTCAGGAGGCCAGGCCAGCACCCAGACCCTAGGGGAGTGTTGACCAGGACCTTAAATTCCAACATCAAGGGACCACTGCTTTGTTTTAAATCACTGATTTTCTTTAACATGTAAATTC
>PVIC010031019.1:0-21568 GCA_004025085.1 Thryonomys swinderianus | reverse complement strand
AGAAAGAAAGAAAGAAAGAAAGAAAGAAAGAAAGAAAGAAAGAAAGAAAGAAAGAAAGAAAGAAAGAAAGAAAGAAAGAAAGAAAGAAAGGAAACACCACAATTTCCAGTGAACAAATATTTTACCACCTAATTAAATCTTTAAATATTTTATGCCATTATGAGTAGAATTATTTTCTTAATATATATTTCAGATAGCTTGTTGTTAGTATGATAAATACACTTGTCAATTTGATTGGCTTTGGAGACACCTAAATGATATAAAAACACATTTCTGGATGTGTCTGTGTGGATCATAGAGGTATCACCTTGGGATTTGTAGTCAAAACTTGGTCCTTTCCTCTCTAGTACTGTTTTTCCAATCAGTAACTGGCCACCATGAGCAGAGTAGTGTTATTCTGCCAAACCCATCCATCATGATGCTCCTACTTCAGATCCTACCTGCCATTGGCTGAGCGCTCTAAAATAATGACCCAAATTAAGCCTCTCATCCTTTAAATTGTAAATATTGGACATTATGGATCAACAGTGGCTAAGCTGACCAGTACAGGAAATTAGTACCAATGTGGGGGACACTGCTGTGACTATATATAACCATGTTGCCGAGAAACCTTTAGAACTGGTTTTTCATACAAGTTTGTAAAAGTTTGGAGATTAGAGTTAGGGAATCCCAGAAAATTCTGTAGGCAAATTATTATGGTTCATATCTAGATAGCTCCTAAAAGCTTCCCAAACTTTTTAGAGGTGAGGCTCTTTGGAGGTGCCTGGGTCATGGGGATATACACTCATCAATGGATTAGTTCTTTGATGAGTTTAAGTGTAATACTGGGAAGGAAACCCTTACTGGAGAAGGAAGAGAATCACTTATGGTGTGGGGTTATAACTTCCTCCTCTTCATTTAATTACTGTCTGCTTCCTTGCTGCCATGTCATTAGCAATTCTCCTCTACCATGCTCATTTGTCATGCCTATTTCCCTTGGAGTCAGCTGACTATGGACTGAGAGCTCTACAAACTGTGATCCAACATAAACCTTTCAGCACTTAAGTTGTAAGTGTCAGATATTGTCTCAGTGATGAAGACAGTATCTAGACTCAGATCCTGATGAGTGGTCCTTGTCAGAGCACAGAAGACTGGAATCTTGATATCAATGTAGATGATATGGGAAACAGTGAATTCTGTCTTTTATATAAAAAAGAATGTCCCCATTTTAGACTCTATCCCATCCTAGATAGCCGTTTCTGACTGTACTGTTACAATAAGTGTCTGCTCAGTTCAAATCCTGGGAGCACAGCTACAAACCAAGAATAGTTTATTTGGAGGCAAGAACATTGTTTCTCCACATCTCTTCTCACTGTGCCCCTCCCCCAGCAACCCTCCAGATTCCCTTCACACTGTCTGAGTTAGTCTATCAGGTTAGATTGTGAACCTCCAATTGGCCAGTGGGAAAGAAGTCAGCTGCTCCTCCTGCATTAGAGGGAAAAGAGCCCACCTTCCTTTGCCACACGTGTACCTAGTACCTCGTACTTGCATACTTTTTCATAAGCAAAGGGGAAAATGCTTTGTTGAGACATTTTACTCCATGTCTGAATACATTCTTTCCTTTCCAGCAACAAGTTGAATTTGGCGACTTATTTCCAACAACAGTAATGGCCAGTGTCATGAGGTTTCAAGTGGGAACTCTACTGGGAGTTGGGATACAGGGCATGTGTGTCACATTCTTGCAAAATAATTGTCTAAAATTTGCTCTTCTTCTGAGACTTTGCAGAAAGATGAGTTTAAGGGGTATGAAATAATTGATCTAGTAGAGGAAATTTCTAGTAGCCCAATGTTCAAACCATGGCATGAAAACTACTGACTGCTTTTAGCCAGATTTATAATGAGACTCAGGACAAAAAAGCAGACCAGAAAAATATAAAACACCTAAATTTTGACCAGAAAAAAGGAAGACTGACATCAAAGGTAGTGTGGCTGCTAAATAAATTAGTACCATTTAAAGGATACAAAGTACATTGAAATAAGAAAGAACCCTTGATAGCAGCATCCCCAGGGACTGCAGGCTCAAGAGTGCAAACATGTCAACCCATAATTTAAGAAATGAGCTTCTGAGTTTCCTCCTAGAAAAGAGCTACCTAGAGAATTTATTCCAGTGTTAATTTCACAATGCTACTGTGTGCTACTGTTCATACTGGCAGCAGATCTTGACATCATCTATATAGTGCTGGGTTTACCACTATGCAAAATGTCAGAGTTTGGTAGTCAGGGTGGCTTCCACACAAATTTCAAAGGTAAGCCTGTGAGGTAAGGCATGAACTTCCTGAGAGGGTAGTGTGTGAATTTGTGAAAATGTACCCAAGGGTGTACTGAGGACCCCAGGGAGGTAAAAAAAAAAAAAAGTCAGGAGTGTGAAACACCTGCTGAGGAAAGTTTCAGGTTGTGAGAAGGACTAACCAAATAGACAGACTTTGTGGGAGTATAGCTGGTAGGGACAGAGGGTTGGGGCTATCCAAGTTAACTGGAATACACATGTTACCATGGTATGCCCCAGATGTTACATATAAAGATATAAGGCCTAATGTTTTCCCTGAAGGATTTTCATCATGCTTTTTGTCCTGTTCTTTTCTATTGCTATGCTCTTTGATTTAGAATGGGAATGGTTTCCATGTGCCACTGCACTTTGAGATTTGAAACTTTCTATTACTGTTGCTTGCTTGTTTGTTTCTTCATTTTTACAGGGTTTCACAGCTAAGAGTTTGCCTCTACTGTCACAGGAATCTTTAACCTAAAATGTGGAGATATTTTGGGACTTTTGGGACTTTGCAAAAAGAATTGTTGCATTTTGGTTGTACACAGGATAATCATACCATATTAAAGGGAATTATAAACTTGTCTTTAGTGCTCGCTTCGGCAGCACATATACTAAAATAAACTTGTCTTTACCTGAGTTTAGAGACTAAGTATGATTTAAGGAGATTTGTGAGTGTCAACTGACAAGAAGGGGAATATGATGGTTAAGGTTAACTACCACCCTCACTGGGTTGAGAGGTTCCTAAGGAATTAAGAAAGCACTTTCTGAGTATGTCTACTCAGTTATGAAGTCATGATTTTGTGGTTTATATCTGGTCTGTGGCTCTTTCCTCTCTGGTGTTGGTCTCCTGTTTTTCCTGACAATCGTGAGGTAAGCAGCTTTTTCCCCAACCTTTCTAATATGATGTTCCTCTCTTGATGGTTAACTGAACCCTCTTAAACTGTGAGCCAAATTAAACTTCTTCTCTGAGTTGCAGGTGTCAGGTATTTTGTGCCAGCAACTAAAAGTAGGTGCAACACAGTGTATAGATAAACAGCAGATTTTATGTTAATATCATAACCAGAAACTTTAATAAAATTATTTATTAGTACTAATAGTGTTTTGATGAAATCTTTAGGGTCTTTACTACGTTAACTACCTTCTACTCCTAGGGTGTTGAGAAATTTTAATCATGAGATGTTGAATTTTGTCAAATAGTTTTTATACATCTAGTAAAATGATCATATTTTCATTCTTCTTTTAATGTTATGTATAACATTTAGGGGTATATGTATGATTTGCATATGTAGAACCATTCTAATATCCAATGGATAATGTCTATTGGTTATGTTACATGATTCTTTTAATGACCCATTGACCTATTTGCAAGCATTTTGTTGAAGACGTTGGCATACATATTCATCTGTGATATTAGCTAGTAGCTTTTTTCTTTCTCTTATGAGGTCTCTGTCTAAATTTGATGCCAGGATACCATGACTTAAAGTGAGTATGCAAGTATTTTCTCCTCTTCAGTTTTTTAAAAGATTTTGGGAAGGATTGGCACTAATTCTTCTTTAAATGTTTGGTAGATGTCATTGTGATAACATCTGGTCCTAGTTTTCTCAGAGGTCTTTATTACTAATAAATTTCCTAATAGGTTATAGACCTTTTCAGATTCTATTTCTTAATGATTCACTCTTGGAAATGTGTATGCTTCTAGGAATTTATCAACATTTCCTAGATTATCTAGATTATATGCTGACATAATTATGCATAGGCATCTATTCTTATCCTCTACATTTTTTTTTTTGAGACAGGGTCTCGCTTTGTAGTTCAGGCTGGCCCTGAGCTCACTATGTAGTCCAGGCAAACCTCGAACTCAGAAATCATCCTGCCTCTGCCTCCCAAGTGCTGGGATTACAGATGTGAGCCACCATGCCTGGCACTGTAGTGTGTGGTATTGATTGCTGGTGGGAGTGAGTCAGCTTGCCCAGCATTGTATGTGGTTACCAGGGATTGAACTTAGGACCGTGTACTTGAGGCAGGCACCAGAACCACTGAGTTAGATATCTGGCCCAAGGGGTTTTTTTTTTCCAGTACCAGGGATTGAACTCAGGCCCTTGGGCATCCACGGTTGGTGCAGTACCACTTGAGCTAAAACCCCAGCCTCTTATCCTCTACATTTTTATGGCTTCAATTGTAATGTTCCCCCTTTAATTTCAATGTTATTGAAATGTTATTTCACACTTTGTATAACTAAATCTCTGTTAACTTTATTTTTTAATAACTGAAATACTTTTTATTCTCAATTTAATATTTTCTGCTGTAACCTTTATAATTTCTTTCTTTTTATTAATTCCGGCCTTTGTTGTTCTACCTTTTCCAATTTTTAAGATGTAAAGATACATTATTTATTTTATATCTTCTTTTGAATTTTCAGCTTTTGAATTCGCTTGTAACTGAAACACAAAAACCTAAATATTGTTAATATTATGAAGTGTTATATTATATTTTGATTTGCATATACATTGTATGTTTAAATCAGGTTAAGTATATTCATCTCTTCAAAAAATTATTTGTAGCAATGAATCTTTCAATATCTTGTCTAGCTTTTTGAAATGTATTGTTACCTGTAGTCATCCTTCTGTGTGCTATCACACCAGAACTCCTTGCTCTTGTCAGACTCTAACCTCATGCTCATGTAATCATCATTTTTCTCATCCTTGTCTCAACTCTTCTCATCATGTGCTGAGTAAACCATTATTCTACTCCCAAAATATATGATACCATATCTCAGATTCCGTATGTAATGAAATCATGTGGTGCTTGGTCTGGGTCTAGTTTATTTCATTTTAACACAATGATCTACACTTCTAGTCATGTTGTCACAAATGATAGGATTTCATTCTTTCTTCTTTTTTAATGTAGACATTTATCACTATAAAATACTAATACCACTTTTGTTGAATGCCTTACATTTTGCTACATTCAGTTTCCTTTTGAAATATTCTTCCACCCATTGGTGTTTCAAGTACTATTTTTAATTTCCACATATGTGCAAATATTAGAACTTTCTCTTATACATTTCTAGTTTAATTATATTTTGGTTGGAAATTGATTTCTGTTATTTTAATCTTCTTGAATTTGTTAATTTTGTGAGCTATCATCAGATCTATTCTGGAAAATGTTCCCAGAATATATATTCTGGTGTTGTTGGGTGGAATGTTCTGAATAGGTCTGTTAGTGACATTTGGCTTGGGGTTGTGATGCCTGCTGCTTTGTTTTTATTATTTATTTATTTATTTATTTATTTATTTATTTATTTGTTTGTTTGTTTATTTTTTGAGACAGGGTCTTGCTTTGTAGTTCAGGCTGGCCCTTGGCTCATTATGTAGCCAAGGCAAATCTTGAACTCAGCAATCCTCCTGCCTCTGCCTACTGAATGCTGGGATTACAGGTATAAGCCACCATGCCCAGCACTGTGGTATGTGGTATTGATTGCTGGTGGGTGTGAGTCACCATGCCCAGCATTGTATGTGGTTACTGGGATCAAACTCAGGACCTTGCACTTGTGAGGCAGGCACTGGCACCACTGAGCTAAATCTCTGGCCTTGCTTTGCTTTTTTATTTTTTTATTGCATTCTTTATTGGTACAATTTGCATACATCTCACGCTCACACATAGCATTGGGGAGTTTGTACCAATATATGACACAGTCAATTCTCATTTTTACCGATATCCCCACCCACACCTACCCACCCCCTATATACATGCTCTTATTTTCTTTCAGAATCATATTTATTCCTTCCCCTCATTACATCCCCACACCAAATTTCCTTTGGAAATTTCCCATTCTAAAAACATTGTCATACTACTAGAGCTCATTTACATTTACTGGTGCTCATGTCAACAAGAAGATCCGGCATTTGCCTATCTGTGCTCTATTAATTTCACTCCTTAGCGTGTCCTCCAGGTGCATCCATTTGCACATAAATGAATCAATCTTGTCATTCTTTATGGCAGAATAGTACTCCATTTTATTTTAAAAAAACACATCTTCTTTATCCAGGCTCCAGTTGATGGGCATTTCGGTTGTTTCCAAGATTGAGCTATCACGAACTGAGCTGCTATGAACAAGGGTGTACATCTGTCTTTCCATTGTGATTTTCTAAGTTCTTTTGGGTATATTCCTAGCAGGGGAATGGTAGGGTCAAATGGGACACCTACTCCTAGTTTTCTGAGAAATCTCCACACATATCTCCACAATGGTTGCACAAGTCTGCAATCCCACCAACAGTGGAGGGTTCCTTTCTCCCTACAGCCACACCAGCATTTATTGTTGGTTGATTTTGTAATAGCAGCCATTCTTTGTGGAGTGAGATGAAATCTCAGTGTTGTTTTCAGTTGCATCTCTTGAATGACCAGTGATGCTGAACATTTCTTTGTATGTTTCTTAGCTGCTTTAACTTCTGCCTCTGAGAAGTGTCTGTTCATTTCAGAGGCCCATTTTTGAATTAGGTCTTTAAACTTGGGGAGGCTGATCTGTTTGAGTTCTTTATATATTGTAGGTAATAGCCCTTTGTCTGATAAACAGCCAGTAAAGATTTTTTCCCATGTTGTTGGTGGTCTTTTGGCAGTGTCACTGACTTCTTTTGCTGTGCAAAAGCTTTTCAGTAGAATGAGATCCCATTTGTTGATTCTTTCTGCTAGTTCTTGTGCTATAGAGGCTTTATTCATAAAGTCTCTGCCTAAGCCAATGTTGGGTCTCTTCTGGTTTGTTATGAGTTTTAGTATTGTACGTTCTAGATCTGTGAGGAATGTTATAGGAACTTTGGTTGGGATTGCATTAAATCCATGTAACTTGCAGAAGTATGATGATTTTGATAATATTGGTTCTGCTTATCCAGGAGCAGGAGATATTTTATAATTTTATGTCTTCAATTCCCTTTTTCAGAGTACTATAATTTTCACTGTAGACATCTCTCACTTGTTTTGTTAGCTTAATACATAAATATTTTTCTTAACACTACTGTGAATAGTATCATTTTTCCTAATTTTTCTCATTAAGATCGTTATTAATATATCAAAACACTATTGACTTTAAAATGTTGATTTTGTATCTTGTTACATTAATAATTTTGGCTATTAATTCTAAGAGTCATCTGGTGGAAGTTTTGGGGTCTTCTATAAAGAGGATCATGTCTTCAGCACATAATTTCAGTACAACTACTTCCTTTCCTGTAATACCCCATTTTTTTTCTTTTTCTTGCCTGATTATTCTGGCTAATATTTTGAATATTTTGTTGAATAAGACTGATGATTGTAGATATACCTCTCTCCTTTCTAATTTTATAAAAATTCAGCTTCTCTCTATTCAATATGCTATTGCCATTGGTTTGTCATAAATGCTTATAACATATTGATATAAAGTCCTTCTATACCTGTTTTTTTATGAAATGAAAGCAGAAAAACCCTCAAAATATCCAGTAGGAACTCACTTCAAGTACTCCAACAAGACAATGTACATGGATTTTCCAGTGATTACCCTGCCAAAAAACCCAAGCGGTCATGAGGCTGGAGATTAGAGCATAGGACACTGGCTGGGGAGGTGCCATTACCTACCAATTATCGAGTTCTAGAACACATCTGAATAATAACTGCCAAAGCTTTGCATGTGGAACAAAACAGAGTTCTATCTTCAGTTCTTCTACAGAGAACCCAAGGAGTTTGGTAAGAGGATAGGTTAGACATCATCTCATCCAGAAGAGTGGGAAATATGAAACATAACCACCATTTTCCTCTTGACAACTGTGCTTTCTCTTTCACAGTGGTCTGGTTTCACCAGAGTATATTTCTTTTTTTAATCTTTATTAGTACATTGAATATACACATCATGATCACACTCAATATTATGAATTTGTATCAGTATATGACACGACTTAATTCTCATTTCTCCCATTCCCCTACCCATTGCACTGTTGGTAGGAATGTAGACTGGTACAACTTCTATGGAAATCAGTGTGGAGATTCCTAAAAAACTAGGATTAGAGGGCTGGAGATTTAGCTCAGTGGTTCCAGCGCCTGCCTCACAAGCGCAAGGTCCTGAGTTCCATCCCGGTAACCACATACGATGCTGGGTGTGGTGACTCACACCCACCAGGAATCAATACCATACACCACAGTGCCAGGCATGGTGGCTCACGCCTGTAATCCCAGCACTTGGGAGGTAGAGACAGGAGGATTGCTGAGTTCTCAGTGGCTTGCCTGGGCTACATAGTGAGCTCAGGGCCAGCCTGAACTACAAAGCGAGACCCTGTCTCAAAAAAAAAAAAAAAAAAACTAGGATTAGAGGTCCCATTTGACTCTGCTATTGACCTGCTAGGAATATATACAACATAATTTGAAGAAGCATATCACAGTGACATATGTGCACCCATGTTAATAGCAGCTCAGTTTATGATAGCTCAGTCTTGGAAACAACCCAAATAGCCATCAACTGGAGAATGGATAAAGATTTTGTTTTTCTATAGAATGGAGTATTACTCTACCTTAAAGAATGAAAGTTTGAGTCATTTATACTCAAACGAACATACCTGCAGGACATATTCATAAGTGAAATAAATAGAGTATAGCTCTTTTTCTACTTTCAGTTGGCCTGAACTCACACTTCAGAGCAGGTTTCTTTCCTCTCCATATCTTTAATAAATGTAAAACTAGATATCTTTTATGCTTGTCTCGGCAGTTTCTTTCCTCAGGAGAGAAAGAGCCTGGAGAGCACCTCTAGAAGGAGACCCCACTAGCCCAACATCTGGTAACCAGCACACAATTTTTCTTGTCTTGATTGCTGTCTGATTGTATACAATCACATCTGATCTCCTCTTTGCTCTTCACTCCCTAACCTATTCAATTTCAGTAGTTCTAATTGCCAGCTTGCAGGCAGAATATGATGCTATTCATGGTCTTGGTTAAGAAACTCTTCTTTCATTTCCTCCCAAACTCCAGACATGAAAGCATGGGTAGTTTCACTTGCACTGTGAGATCTTAGAGATAGGGACATACTTGCAATCTGGTAGTGGTTCTCTGGAATCTATGAATGCATTCATATAATTGTACGGAATTTTGCAGGAGAAGATAATTGTTGGCACTCAATGAGGAATAGGTGGGTTAATCACTGTTCAGCCAGGATCTGCAAAATCTTTTTAACCTCTCTTTTTTTCTGGGGGAGGGTGAGTTGCCTTGTCATTGATGAGCACTGGTGAAGATTCTGCTGAGTTTCAGCATTGCCCAGTCTTTAAAGAGGGGCAATGAGGGGCTGGTATATGAGTCTGAATCAAGAACTCATTTCTCCTTTAGGAATTTCCCATTGTAAAAGGATTGTCATACTACTAGAGCTCATTTACATCTACCGGTGCTCATATCAACAAGAATATCTGGCATTTGCCTACCTGTGCTCTACTGATTTCACTTCTTAGCGTGTCCTCCAGGTGCATCCATTTGCACATAAATGAATTAATCTTGTCATTCTTTATGGCAGAATAGTACTCCATTTTATAAAAAACCCACATCTTCTTTATCCAGTCTCCAGTTGATGGGCATTTGGGTTGTTTCCAAGATTGAGCTATCATGAACTGAGCTGCTATGAAAATTTGGTGTGGGGATGTAATGAGGGGAAGGAATAAATATGATTCTGAAAAAAAATAAAAGAACATGTATATAGGGGGTGGGGAGGTGTGGGTGGGGATAATGGGTAAAAATGAGAATTGACTGTGTCATATATTGGTACAAATTCCCCAATGTTATGTGTGATTGAGATGTATGCAAATTGTACCAATAAAGAACGCAATTTAAAAAAGAACCCATTTCTCCTTCACTAGTTCCCTCTCTGTTTATCTGGAATGCTCTCATAAAGGCTAACCCTCAGAAGGGTAGGGACTATAACAGTGTGAAGCTACTGTAAAGAATCTGCTTCCTTTTCCAATGATAGTTATTATATTTGATCTACATGTATATTTTTAATTAATTTTCTAATTCAGCATGTATGACTCATATCTTACAGGATACCTTTGACTTCAGTGAAGCCTGTCTGAGCACCTCTGACATTCGTTCTCCAGTTGGCCATGTCAGATAACATTTGAAATTAAAAAAGGAATAATTTAATAAGAACTGTAATTAAAATATTGGAAGCTAACATGAAAATACTGTCCTTTAAAAAGTAAAACATTCAAAACTTTCACAAAATAAAACAGACAACATGAGTGGGACAAATGTATTAAAGAGATCAAAGAAATTATTAATAATCTAACATTACAGAATACATCAGACTCAGATAGTTCCATCAGTGAATTCTACTTAATAGTTAAGGAGTAAATTACACCAAATTTTGATACTCTCTTCCGAAAGATGGAAGTAGAAAGAATATTTCCTAACTCAATTCCAAAAGGCCAGAATTACTCTAACAAAAAATCCAGACACAATTCTACAATCCCACTAACAGTGGAGAAGGGTCCCTTTCTCCCAAGAGCATTGCCAGTATTTACTGTTGGTTGATTTTACTATAGGAGCCATTCTTTGTGGAGTGAGATGGAATCTCAGTGTTGTTTACATATGCATCTCTTGAATGACCAGTGATGTTAAACATTTCTTTATATGCTTCTTGGCTGCTTTGACTTCTGCCTCTGAGAAGTGTCTGTTCATTTCAGATGCCCAATTTTGAATTGGGTCTTTAAACTTGGGGAGGCTGATCTGCTTGAGTTCTTTATATATTGTAGATAATAGCCCTTTGTCTGATACACAGCTAGTAAACATTTTTTCCCATGTTGTTGGTTGTCTTCTAGCAGTGCCAGTGACTTCTGTGGCTGTGCAGAAGCTTTTCAGTAGATTGAGATCCCATTTGTTGATTCTGTTTGCTAGTTCTTGAGCTATAGAGGTTGTGCAACCATTGTGGAGATCTGTGTACAAATTCCTCGGAAAACTAGGACTAGAGGTTCCATTCGACCCTGCTATTCCCCTGCTAGGAATATACTCAAAGGAATTTTAAAAATCATACTGGAAAGACATATGTACACCCTTGTTCATAGCAGCTCAGTTCATGATAGCCCAATCTTGGAAACAACCCAAATGCCCATCAACTGGAGACTGGATAAACAAAATGTGTTTTTTTTTTTTTATAAAATGGAGGATTACTCTGCCATAAAGAATGAGAAGATTCATTCATTTATGTGCAAATGGATATACCTGGAGGACACACTAATAAATGAAATAAATAGATCACAGATATGCAAATACCAGATTTTCTCTTGGGTTTGAGAACCTATAGAGGTAAATGAGTTCTAGAATGTATGATAGTTTTTGTAAAATAGGAAATATCCAAAGGGAATTTGCAGAGGGAACATAATGAGTGGAAGGAATAAATATAATTCTGAAAGAAAATAAAAGAGCATGTATATAAGGGGTGGGGGTTGTGGGTGGGTAGGGATGTGGATAAAAATGAGAATTAACACACTGGGCGTGGTGGCTCATGCCTGTAATCCCAGCACTTGGGAGGCAGAGACAGGAGGATTGCTGAGTTTGAGGCTTGCCTAGGCTACATAGTGAGCTCAGAGCCAGCCTGAACTACAAAGTGAGACCCTGCCTCAAAAAAAAAAAAAAAGAGAGAATTAACTTGTGTCATATAATGGTACAAATTCCCCAATGTTGTGTATGATTATGAGATGTATACAAAATGTACCAATGAAGAATTCAGTTTAAAAAATCCAGACAAAAGCATATGAAAAAAAAATCTATACACCAATATCTCTCTTGAACATATATGCAAAACATCAACAAAACAATAACCATTTGAATCCAACACTATGATTGATCTATCCCAAATGTATTCAGGTCTGGTTCAATATTCAAAAGTGAATTAATGTAATTCATCACATTAACATTTTAAAGAAAAGCCACATGACCATAGAAATATGTATCAGAAATGCATTCGACAAAATCCAACAGGAATTCATGCTAAAACTTTTTTTAGCAAATATGTAATAGAGAGTAATCTAACTAGATGCCTGGGGCCAGTGAGAACAAAGATAGCAGTTTGAGTTGACAGTCACCATAGCTCCTCCTTTTGTGTCAGCACAGGGAGAGGACAAGGTGAAAAGCATCTTTAAAAGCACTATATAGGCCATTCCGTTTCCCATGGACTGAGGGCCACTCACCAGCCCAGTGCACCCGGGAGGGGTGCAGATTCGGCTACCCCGGGTGCCTTTCCATTTCCAGAAGACTAAGGGCTGCCCAAGGGCCCACTGCACCAGAGAGCAGCACGGACTCGGCTACACTGGGCGCCACTCCATTTATGGAATGAGGGCCGCCTACCAGCCCACTGTACCCCAGAACAGTGCAAACTCAGATACCTCGGGCACCGTTCCATTTCTGGCAGCAGAAGACTGAAGCCTGCCCACCGGCCCACTGTACCCTGGAGCTGTGCAGTGAGGAATCAGGTACGGACCCCGGGCAACATCCCAACCATGGAGGATGGAGGGCTTCCAGCCGGCCGCAACCCCACCCCAGAGATGCGCTGTGATGACCCAGGTCTGAGAGGAGCCAGAGCCATCTCCTGCATCCCTTCACGGGAAGCACACTCCTGGAGCTGTGCTGAGAGACCAGGCAAGATAAAAAAAAAATGGGGTAATCTAGCTTCTATTTTGCCACCTACTCATAGTTCCCTCTATTCACCTCTTGTCCCCACACCCTCTCCTATCTTCCTGTCAGAAGCAACACCCAGACATAAAAGACTCTTAGGTCACCCTATTTCTTTGTCTGTACTATTATAAGAAGGTGTGCAAAGTCTTAAACAGTCTTACAGCATACAGTTGGTACTGTTGTTTATATGCCCTTTTATCCTCTATCACACATCGGCATATATGAGGTTCTAGGGTATAGGTGATCTTCATAAATCTGCTAACTCTATTTCACTCTCCTCCTGTCTTCCTACCTCCCTGATTCCCCAGTGTCTTCTTATCCCAAAAGGGTTCTGGAGTATAATTATGATCTACAAGTTGTATACACATTGCTGATTAATTCTAAATTTTGGCATATGGACATAGAGGTAACTCATAAGCTCAAAGTTTCCAGAATAGAATTTAACAAAACTTTTTATCTTATTTACTGTGTTTAATACTGATATTGGCGCACAACCACTCATTGCAAGGAGAGTGTGAAAAGAAGTATTTCAAGCATTGCAGGATAACAACCTCCAACCTAGACTGTTGTATCCTGAAAAACTATCTTTCAGAATAGATGGGGAAATAAGATACTTCCATGATAAAGAACACCTGAAAAACTTCACAAATATGAAACCTGCACTCCAAAACATCCTAAAGAACATCTTAAAAAAAAAAAAGGAAAATTCCATACCCATGAGGCCCAGGAGAGTGAATTCACTGGGGCAAACAAGAAACTAAACAGAAAAGGGTAAAAGCAAGGAAGAAAAGAACCAAGAGCAGGGAAACATGGCAGCTCTGAATATGTCCATATCACTCATAACCATTAATGTCAATGGACTCAGTTGGCCAATTAAAAGACACAGACTAGCAGGATGAATCAAGAAGCAAGATCATACAATCTGCTGCATACAAGAAACACACCTAATTCAGAAGGAAACCCATAGACTGAAAATAAAAGGTTGGAAAACAATCCTCCATGCCACAGGAAACTGAAAAAAAGGAGTGGCTATCTTGTTTGCAGATAAAATAGATTTCAAATCCAAACTGATTAAAAGACATAAAGAATGTCACTATATTCTCATATGGGGAAATATAAAAGAGAAAGCAATAACAATCATAAATATTTAAATATTTATGCACCAAACTCTAATGTGCACAACTATATAAAACAAATATTACTGGACATGAAAAGCCACTTAACCATGAATGCAATATTAGTAGGGGATTTTAATACTCCACTGTCACAAATGGAGAGATCAACTGAACAAAGAACCAATAAGGAAATACTTCAGCTAAATCAAACTTTTGATGAAATGGACTTATTAGATGCCTACAGAATTTTTCACCCTTCAAAGCAAGAATATACCTTCTTCTCAGGTGCTCATGGATCATTCTCCAAAATAGATCACATTCTAGTCCATAGAACAAGCTTAAGTAATGCAATGGAATCGAAGTTATCCCCTGCATACTATCAAACCATAGTGTCTTGAAACTGGAGCTGAATAGCAAATGAAATTCAAGATCCTCACAAACACATGGAAATTGAACAACACTCTGTTAAACAACCAATGGGTGACAAAAGAAAGTAAACAGTTTCTACACCTAAACAACAACACCAGCACAACATACAGGAATTTATGGGACACAATGAAAGCAGTTCTACAAAGGAAATTCATACCAGTGAGTGCCTACACTCGGAAAATAGAGCAAACTGAAATAAAAAATCTAATGATGAACCTCAGACAATTAGAAAAAGAGGAACAAAACAAAAAAAAAAGGACATACTAGAGAGGAAATTATGAGGATCAAAGCAGAAATTAATGCAATGGAGACAAAGAGAACAATACGAAGAATCAATGAATCAAAGATTTGGTTCTTTGAAAGGATAAAAAAGATCAACAGACCCTTAGCCAACCTTTTCAAACAAAGGAATGAAAAGGCTCAAATCCATGCTATAAGGAATGAAAATGGGGAAATCAGAACAGACCCAGAGAAAGTCCAAAGGATAATAAACACGTACTTTGAAAATCTATACTCCAAGAAGGTGGAAAATCTAGACGAAATGGATAGATTAATAGACGCATATGAACTTCCAAAGCTGAACGAAGAGGATATAAAAGTGTTAAACAACCCGATATTAATCTGGGAAATTGAAAATGTAATAAAAAAAACTTCCAACGAAGAAAAGCCCTGGTTCTGATGGCTTCACTGCTGAATTCTACAAAACTTTTAAAGAAGATTTAATACCAGTACTTCTCAATCTCTTTAATGAAATCGAAAGGGAAGCAGTACTCCCAATATCATTCCTTGAAGCAACCATCACCTTGATTCCAAAGGCAGGGAAAGTTCCCATCAAAAAAGAAAACTACAAGCCAATCTCTCTAATGAACATTGATGCAAAAATCCTCAATAAGATACTTGCAAACAGAATACAGAGAGTTATCAAGAAAATCATACACCCTGATCAAGTCAGATTTATCCCAGGGATGCAAGGCTGGTTCAACGTATGTAAATCAATCAATGTAATACAGTATATTAACAGACTCAAGGACAAAAACCATATGATTATCTCAATAGACGCAGAAAAAAGCATTTGACAAAATCCAACACCAATTTATGATCAAACCCCTACAGAGAATTGGAATCGATGGACTTTATCTCAACTTAATACAAGCTGTTTATGAGAAACCAATAACCAGCATCCTACTCAATGGGAAAAAACTGAAACCTTTTACACTAAGGTCAGGAACGAGAAAAGGAAACCCACTGTCACCACTATTGTACAATAGAGTTCTGCAAACATTAGCCATAGAAATCAGGCAGGACAAAGATATAAAAGGAATAAAGATAGGAAAGGAAGAAGTTAAACTGGCATTATTTGCTGATGATATGATACTCTATCTAGAGGATCCTAAAAACTCAACCAAAAGACTATTAGACTTAATTACCAAACTTGGTAGTGTTGCTGGATACAGGGTAAATGCTCAAAAATCAACAGCCTTTGTCTACACAAACAACAGACTCACTGAAAGAGAAATTAGGGAGTCAATCCCTTTCACAGTAGCACCCAGAAAAATGAAATATCTAGGAATCAACCTAACAAAGGAAGTGAAAGACCTCTACTCTGAAAACTATAGGACTCTGAAAATTGAGATAGAAAAGGAAACCAGAAAGTGGAAAGATATCCCTTGTTCCTGGTTCAGGAGAACCAACATCGTCAAAATGACTATACTCCCACAACTACTATATAGATTCAATGCAATTCCAATTGAAATTCCAACAGTATACTTCACAGAGCTAGAGAAAATAATAAAAAAATTCATCTGGAAACACAAGAAACCTAGAATAGCAAAGCAAGTCTAGGCAACCACAACATGGCAGGTGTATTACAATCCCCAATTTAAAACTCTACTATAAAGCTGCTGTGATAAAAACTGCATGGTACTGGCAAAGTAACAGACCCAAGGACCAGTGGAATACATTAGAAGATCCAGAAACAACTCTGGATACACTAAGCCACTTATCTTTGACAAAGGAGGTAAACATCTCCAATGGAAGAAAGACAACCTGTTTAACAAATGTTGCTGGAAAAGCTGGGCTTTAACCCGCCAAAAGCTAAAGCTAGACCTATCTCTTTCACCATGCACAAAACTAAACTCACAGTGGATATGAGACTTAAACATTAAAACAGAAACAATAAGCCTGCTGGAAAACAGGCTAGGTAAAACTCTTGGAGACACTGGCTTAGGCAGAGACTTTATGAATAAAAACTCTATAGCACAAGAACTAGCAGAAAAAATCAACAAATGGGATGTCATTCTACTGAAAAGCTTCTGCACAGCAAAAGAACTTGCTGGCACTGCTAAAAGACAGCCAACAACATGGGGAAAAAATCTTTACTAGCTGTTTGTCAGACAAAGGGCTATTATCTACAATATATAAAGAACTCAAACAGATCAGCCTCCCCAAGTTTAAAGACCCAATTCAAAAATGGGCATCTGAAATGAACACACACTTCTCAGAAGCAGAAGTCAAAGCAGCCAAGAAGCATATGAAGAAATATTCAACATCACCGGTCGTTCGAGTGATGCAAATGAAAACAACACTGAGATTTCATCTTACCCCACAAAGAATGGCCGCTATCACAAAATCAACCATCAATAAATGCTGACGTCGCTGTGGGGAGAAAGGAGCCATTCTCCACTGTTGGTGGGATTGCAGACTTGTGCAACCATAGTGGACATCCATGTGGAGATTTCTCAGAAAACTAGGACTAGGGGTCCCATTTGACCCTGCTATCCTCCTGCTAGGAATATACCTGAAAGAATTTTTTAAAACTCACATTGGAAAGACAGATGTACACCCTTGTTCATAGCAGCTCAGTTTGTGATAGGTCAATCTTGGAAACAACCCAAATGTCCATCAACTGGAGAGTGGATAAAGAAGATGTATATATATATATATATATATATATATATATATATATATATATATATATATATATATATATATATATATATATATATATATATATATATATATATATATATATATATATATATATATATATATATATATATATATATATATATATATATATATATGTATATGTATATATATACATATATATATATATACATATATATATACATATATATATACATATATATATATATGGAGTATTACTCTGCCATAAGGAATGACAAGATCGATCCATTTAGGTGCAAATGGCGACACCTGGAGGATATACTAATAAGTGAAATGAATAGATCACAGGCAAATTCCGGATCTTCTCTTTGACATGAACATCTGTAGATGCAAATGAGCTCTAGAAAGTATGACAGCTTTTATAGAGTGGAAAATTTCCATAGGAAATTTGGTGTGGGAATGTAATGAGGGGAAGGAATAAATATGATTCATAAAGGAAATAAAAGAGTATATATAAAGTGGGTTGGGTGGTGTGGGTGGTTAGGGATATGGGTAAAATTGAGAATTAACTTGTATCATATACTAGTACAAATTCCCCAATGTTACATGTGATTGTGAGATGTATATAAATTGTACCAATAAAGAATTCAATTTTAAAAAGCACTATGTATACTGAGTGGTAAAAAATAATCAAAGCTTTCTCACTAAGATTATGAGAAGAGAAAGAAGGAATTTATCAGGCAAGGCAAGAAATTAAATAGAAATCTGGAAAAAAGTCAACAACAGGAAAATACCATGAAACAGATAAGTCCATACATATCAGTTGTAACTCTCAATGTTAATGATTTTGATTTACCAATCAAAACAAATAGAGTGGTAGAATGAATCAGAAGCATGGTCCAACAATATGCTGCATATAAGAAACACATTTCCAAAAGAATTACATAGACTAAAAGTCAAAGGAGGGAGAACAATACTCCATTTGACAAGAAGCCAGAAAAAAATTCAGAGGTAGCTAAGCTATTTGCAGACAAAGTAGATTTCAAGCAAAGATTAATTAAGACAGACAAAAAGGTCACTATATCCTTGAAAAAAGACCAATCAAAGAGGAAGAGATGATAATCAAACATATATGCACCAAATACTAGAGCAGGTAATTATATAAAAGAAATATTAAGTGGAATCATTGCTTTAAAAGGCCTGGCAACTGCACGTGTTCTTAGTGCATAGTAAGTAGGGTCTGCAATTTGACTGTGACTTTTGCAGAGGCCCATTGACTCCACCCAGACCTCCACACAGTGTTGGACCCCTACTTCTCATGAGACCATCATGTAAGGAGGAAACCTGACAACTGCAACTCTGTTTGTGGTACAAGGGCAATGCCAGTAGTTTGGCTGAGACATTTGTAGAGTGGTAGGACCTCACTACTCCACCCCTAGTAGTTGGCACAATTGTTCTTCCAGGACCATAAGGTAAGGATGAGGCCCAGTAATTGTGAAGCTGTTCATAGTACAGTGAGAAGGACAAGCAGTTTGGCTGGGACATTTACAGAGGTCTGGCCATTCCCCCCCATGCTCTTCACAGCAGTGGGCCTAGCAGATATCATGGGATCCTAACAAAGGTTAGGCCTGTGCTATTTACCTAAGCACCTCCCAGCAGGCTGACCTAACCAATCAGAGATCCACATCTGTGAACCACAGTGCCTCAGGTCCATTAAGGCCAAGTTCCAGAAAACAGAGCAAATACGAACAGAAAAGAGAAGGCTTCTCTGAGGCAACTCCATGAAAATTGAAGCCCCCTGGAAGAGTAAACAAAGCCTTGGCAACAAAGACCCACTAGACTATAGTGGCTGGTGATGTGATTGTTCTATTCAAGGCTCTTTCTTGGTGTTCTATAACTGAGATTTCCTAAATACTGTTACAGACTGAAGGCCTAGGCCCCAGCTATACCAGGAGGATAACCCAGAAAGTAGTAATTTCTTCATGGTTCTGAATATTAGTAAGAAAGTAAATTACAATAAGCACTTTATAGACATCAAACCAAAAATTAAACCAAAAACATGAATAATAGCAAAAAAAAAATAAAAATGAAATGCCAGGTATGGTGGGTCACACCTGTAATCCCAGCACTCAGGAGGCAGAGGCAGGAGGATTGCGACCCTCTCATAAAAATAAATAAATAAAAATGAAAAAACACACAAACAAGACTAAAACCCAGAATTCTAGATCTCCACAGGGAAAGTTAGGGAACACTGAGCTGGAACAACCACAAACACAACCATCTGGTCACCCTGAATTGGCAACAAAATAGGATCCTGAAAAAATGAAATGAGAAATAATCTCTCAGATAAAAGATGATGATCATGGTGAAAGACACAGATAAAAAGTAGAGGACCTCAGCAACGTGATGGAATCCCAGCATAGAAAACAGATGAAGTCCAATAAAGACTCAAACAGAAATTCAAGAGATTAAACACTCCAATGAAAGCTTACTCAGTAAAACTAATGAATCCAAAGAAATAATTTTAGACATAGAACACAGGATTGCAGTTAGTGACCAGGAAAGGAAAAACTTCTTAAAAATAGCAAGGTACTGCCAGGCATGGTGGCTCAAGCCTGTAATCCCAGCACTCGGGAGGCAGAGGCAGGGGGATTGCTGAGTTTGAGGCTTACCTGGGTTACATAGTGAGCTCAGGGCCAGCCTGAACTACAAAGTGAGACCCTGTCTCAAAAAAAAAAAAAAAAGTAAGGTACCGTGAGAAATCAACCCAGCAGCTGCAAAAGGATACAAAAAGCAATAACATAAGACTGATTGGAGCCAACAAAGAAACAGGAGATAATGCTAATGACATTTTTAAAAAATGTCCACACATGTAATGGCAAAAAGCTTCCCAAGCATAAGAAATGAATTTGACATAGACATGAGACATATAGAACCGCAAATTTAAAAGAACTATTAGATAACACTATATAGTTATTACCAAATTTGTATGGGGTTGTGAGTAACAAGAATTTTCACTTATTATAGGGAACACAAAAATAGTACAGCCATTTTGAAAGACATTTTGGCAATTTCTTACAAAATTAAATGTATTCTCACCATATGACCCAACATTTGTGCTTCATGATATGTATTTTAAATGAGTTGAAAACTTATGTTTACACAAAAGCTGCACACAGATATTCTAGATTTATTCATGATCACCAGAAGTTAGAAGTAACTAGGATGGGGCCGGAGGGTTAGCTCAGTGGTTCCAGCGCCTGCCTCGCAAGCGCAAGGTCCTGAGTTCGATCCCTGGTAACCACATATAATGCTGGGCATGGAGACACGCCCACCAACAATCAACACCGCATATCACAATGCCGGGCGTGGTGGCTCATGCCTGTAATCCCAGCACTCGGGAGGCAGAGACAGGAGGATTGCTGTGTTCGCGGCGGCTTGCCTGGGCACCATAGTGAGCTCAGGGCCAGCCTGAACTACAAAGTGAGACCCTGTCTCAAAAAAAAAAAAAAAAAAAAAAGAAGTAACTAGGATGTCTTTTAGTTGGTAAATAGATAAATAACTCTGATTACATCCAGACAATGGAATATAACTCAGTGTTAAACAGAAACGAGCTGTCCAACCACAAAAAAATATTTGAAGAATCCAAGTGAAAGAAGATGATCTAAAAAGGCTACATATTGCATGATTACAACTACATGACATCCTGGAAAAAGAAATATAATAAAAAAGATCAGTGCTTTCCAGGGGTTAGAGAGGAAGTAAGGATGAATAAGTGAATCACACCTGGTGAGGTGAACAATAAAATGACTATCTGACACTATTATTGTATACCTACAGAATGTTCAAAACCAAGAGTGAGTATTAATGTGAGCTATGGACATTGAATAATAATAACACATCAATGCAGGTACATCATTATAACAAATGCACCACTGTGGTATGGGATTTTGATAGTGAAAGAGGCTATATGTACATTGGGAAAGGACATGTGCATAATCTCTCTAATTTTCATTCAATTATGCTGTGAACTTAAAACTTCCCTAAACAATAAATTCTGTTTTAATAAAATAGCAAAACAGGGTAAAAATGAGAATTAACTTGTGTCATATACTGGTACAAATTCCCCAGTGTTGTGTGTGATTGT
>PVIC010031018.1:0-21494 GCA_004025085.1 Thryonomys swinderianus | reverse complement strand
TTTATGTTAAAATATATTATGAAAAATCATGAGGACATCAGAAAATGTTGAAATTAAGGCTTTATCTTTATAATCCTACTAGTTTGAAGACTATATAGTTTGTGGTATTAAAATAAAACTATAAAGTAACTAGATAAACATATGGGTTTCTTCTCTCACACACACAAACAACATAAACACATGTTAGTCTAAGAACATGAAATAAGAAAAATAGCAAGTATATACATGGACATTGCTTTAGCTATTTTTTTGTGTTACTGAGATAAAATACTAAATATTCAAAATGAACAAAGAAAGATTCACTTCAATTCACGTTTTGTAGAGTTTTCAGTCCATAATCAACTGGCCCAAGGCAGGGTGGCATGGCAGAGGGCCATCACTGAGCGGAAACAGTTCATGGTGTGGCAGACAGAAAGCAGTGAGGATGTCTCTCACCTTTTCCTTTTTATTCCATTTAGCCTATAAATCTATTCATTGATGACACTCAATATGGACCTTCCCACTATCAATATGGACCTTCCCACTATCAACAGCTAGAGCTGTGTGAAACCTATCAGTGGACTAATTTAGTTATTACATGTACTTAATTAATATCCACACACACTTAATCCATGTTCACACACTCTAGATCTAGCCACCTTCCAACAGCCCCACTTATGCACACATGAAATTCTGGAAGAAAATTTAGATATAAGTAGTATTTTTCTTCTCCAGGACTCCAGAAGACTCATGTGCATCCCTTCACCCAAAAGGTGTTTAGTCAAAGTCTAAGAGTTCCCTAGTCCTTACAGTCTCAGTGTTATTGGAACTCCAAAGTCTTCTCTGAGATATAAAGCAAGCTCTTAGCTATGAGTTCAAGTACAAATTAAAATTACAGCAAACACTTGTAATATACAGTGCTCAAAGTAAATAGTCCTATTCTTGACAGGCAAAAGATTTATATGAACTGAAGAGAAACCAGAGCATAAGTAGTCCTATTCTAGAAGGTACAAATAAGAGGATAGAAAGGTATGGGAAAAAAGCAAGACCAAAATCCAACAGGGAAACATTAAATCCCATTGTTTCTTGCCCAGCAACCAAAGAAATCCATAGCAAGATACGAGCACTAAAGAGCTTAGATGGCTCCATCCCTACAGCACAGCTGGTTGTTGCAGGTCTCATGGCTTCTCTCTTGGTCTGGCTTTGTGCTCTCCCCTTGCAGCTCTCCTCAAGCTATCCATGTTCTTGGCTTCTCTGAACCAACTGAGGTCGCCACTGCTCTTTCATCTCTCTCTACATTCAGAGCTTTGCATACTGCTCTTTCAGGGACACACTACATGGCTAGCATGGCCTTCTTCTAAAATCTGGGTGGAGCCTCTTTCTTGACCGAACAATTCCTGCTATGTGTAGACTCTTAAAACCATCACCACATGGTTGACACCAACGTCTGCTGCCAGACAGAGCAGGAGCCAGGCTGTCGACTCTTGGGACTAGTGCCGGATTACTGAGCACTATTAAACCAATCCAAAGGAATAAATTCTGTGGGCACAGTCATTGTGGAAAATGGTGCCCTGAGGCTCTATTGTCAAAGCAAAGGCATTCATCTGTCCAACTTGGAGGTTGCTAAGCCTATAATTTTGCAGATTCAGTGATTCCCTCAGGCCTCCTTTTCTATTGTCCTGTTCCAAATTACTTGGCTTTTTAATGCTAATCTCTTCAGTGACCAAGTTTTGCTTTATCTTTGCAGTTTATGACACTATTGGAGTTTGCTTTCTGGACAAACTCAAAACTTTTAAACTCATTCTGCTGGGCCATGTCCTCTTGATTCTCAATAGAAATGTGACTAAAAATGCCCAGTGGTACAAATGCACCCACAACTTGTAGGAAAAGAGATGTATTATGGCTCACAATTTATTAGTTTCTGACCATAGTTAATAGGTTCCAAGTAAGACAGGGCTTTGTTAATGGGTCTGGCGTGGAAGGAATCTATGTACATCACAGAGGACAGGAAGCATAAAATAAAGGGAAGAGCTAGGGGAACACATTTGCAGGTGGTGCTCCCAAGGACCCACTCCAGCCGGACCCAGTTGCTACCACCCGTCAGAGGTTAATCTCATTAGTGGATGCTTCCACTGCTAAACATAGAGCCACACTCTCCAGTGACTATCCAGAAGTCCAAACGCTGGAGAATGAGACTTTGGGTGACATCTGGTATGTAACCAATCCATAGCAGATCTTTAAATTTATTTTAATTTTGTACATTGATGGTTTTAGAGAAATTAATGTGTTTTCTTATTCTTATAAATGGCGGAGATATACATTACATAAAAACGACATGTCTAGACACACTAATAAGTGAAATAAATAGATCACAGATATGCAAAATACTGTATCTTTTCTTTGGTATGAGATCCTGTAGATGTAAATGAGTTCTAGAATGTATGATAGTTTTTGTAAAATAGGAAATATCCAAAGGGAATTTGGTGTGGGAACATAATGAGGGGAAAGAATAAATATGATTCGGAAAGAGAATGAAAGAGCATGTATATAAGGAGTGGGGGGTTGTACGTGGTTAGGAAGTGTGGGTAAAATGAGAATTGTGTCATATACTGGTACAAATTCACCAGTTTTTGTGTGATTATGAGCTATATATAAGATGTACCAATAAAGAATTCAATTAAAAAAAGACATCCTGTATTAAAATTTCAAAAGTTACATACATTTCGTACTCATGATATTTAATATGTAAAAATAGGTATAATGAAATATCTATGGTCATATAAATTATTATATAATATTAAAATTAATGTTTTATTTTTAACTATAGTTGGAATATATAAATAAAATGTATATTCATATTAGTAGAATTTTCTTATTCAAATAGAGAGTTAAGCCAACAATATACATTTTTGCATAACAAACAAGTTTTTCTTAATTACTATGTTTTCAGAGTAATTTGGTGGCAAGCCACACTTGGTACTCAACTATTTCTTTGGTTTCTAGGAACATCATCTATAAATTTACAGTTTTAGGAAAGAATATTCTTGGAATCATGGCATTGCAAACCATTTTTCCTGTGTCTGAGTAAGGTTGCAGTGTACAATAGGAAGAACAAGGACTTTGAATTCAACTCATTTGGCCAAATATCAACTAAGCCCCGTTTTGGCCTCCACAATGGACCTAATATTAGAGAAATGACAGCGAGCAAGATATACACTCTCCGGAATGCAGCTTAGAGTGCTGACCTCTCCCAGGCCACTTATGAAATGTATTAATTGAATAC
The DNA here is from genome assembly GCA_004025085.1 of Thryonomys swinderianus. Classification (NCBI taxonomy): domain Eukaryota; kingdom Metazoa; phylum Chordata; class Mammalia; order Rodentia; family Thryonomyidae; genus Thryonomys; species Thryonomys swinderianus. Next base: position 18,232 of record PVIC010031018.1, on the reverse strand, counting down.
AACCACATATTCTTTCTATCTCAAATCTGTGTTGTGATTATCATTTGGAATAAAATTAAATCATAAGGTGGAACACATTACACAAATAACAAAGACATAAATGTTAAGCAACTTTATGAAAAGTGTGATAACTCTGAAGAATGATTTAAAAGGTGAAGTTTTAACCTAGCTTTTTTTAAAAAATAATTTTATTGGTACATTTTATGTACACACTATGATCATGTAACCTATCTTTTTAGTTACCTTCACTTTTGGTCATGTGTATAAAGGTGCTGAAATCCATAAGAATTATTGCAAGGAATTTACTTATAGCTTGAAAGAATATATAGTACAAAATGTATGGTTTTAATTTTCTGTGAAAAATAATAAAGACAATGAGAAAATAACATTGCAAGAATATAGGAACAAATAAATTATGATCAGATTTTTTAAATGTGATAGAATTTTTTTATTTAAAAGGGAATACAAATAGATCTGAGCTCAAATCTTTGTCATCTCTTCTATTTCATATTCTTATAACATGTAGACAGGAATTGATCTTCCTTTTAAACACCACTAAATAAGTAACTAAGCTGCAGTGTGACTCTAATCAAAGATAAATAATGCTTCTGTGACCTTGACTGGTTTATTTGACTCTCTGCAGCTATTTCTCTTGAACTGGAAAATTAAATCTAAGTAGAATCTTGGTGCCAAACAGATGCTACCTTTGGCTTGAATTGTCTGGGTAAATTATAAAATAATAATTAATAACTCACAGCCAGTGCCCAGAAATTATGCAGGCATATCCATTACCTCTGTATGTAAACAGAATCAATTTTCATTAAATATGTTAATTTCACCCAACATCACTATCCAAGGTTTGCCAATGCCTGAGTAGGCATTATGCCCTATTTTCCAAATCAAGCAAAACAATTTTTCATTATTTGTTTTGATTATCTTCAATACGGCCCATCCTAATTGTGTTGAGAACAGGTGCATTTGTGTGCTAAAGAAACCAAAATAGCAGTCTAAATAAGAGCGTTTTATATGCCATGTGGTGCAATTATTTCATAAGGAAGCACAGTAGGAAGTATTCTACTGATAGTACTCTTAATGTAATTACAGGCCAAATGGGAAATAAAAAGAGCTTAAAATTTATAAATTATCATTTCCAATAGCATTTCCAGCTGACTCAATAGATGTTAGTAATTTTAGACATTGAGAATTTTTGGAATAAAACCAGGTTTTACTTAGAATACACACCTGCATGACAATTCTATTTTGGGGGTAAAATATATTTTATGAGGAAATGTTTTAATTATAGTCTTTAATTAGCTATGCTAATACATTCTGCACAATTAATTGAGATTAACTTGCTTAAAAAATATGTTTACAAAACTAACCAGATAATTGAAAGAGATTTCTGCATGTACTAATAAGATAAATTTAAATATGTTCATTTAAATAATAATAGCAGTTGATCTATGAAATATGCTCATTAAGATTATAGGTTTGCTAAGTGCTTTATGATTTATATAATCCTCATGTTAAATATATAAGTTAATATTATTATTATCCAGGCCTATAAAATGAAGAAATCAAGACCCATCCAAGTAAAGTAATTTATTCAGACATTTAGTAAGTTAGTGGCAAAGAAGTTTAAAAATATTTTTTCCAAGCTGTGAAGTCTGAACTCTACATTATGTACATTCTTCAGAGTTCAATAATACTATCAGTGAATATTGCCTATTATTCAGGCAACAAAGTTCCTTTGAATGGATATTAATGTTTTCTAAATATTGTTTTCAATTTCCTAAGTGTCCTGAAAGTTGTAAATTATTTTATTTACTGGAAAGGCTCAGTGTTAAAATATACTTGTCAAACTGCAATAAATTACTACTTTGAACAATAATAAGGGACATGTCCAAATCTCAGTTATGTATGATATATGGAGAAAAAGATGATCACATAACAGAAGAGACTATTTTAAATGCCATTGTACCATCTGCTTCCAGTTTCTCTCCTCCATACAAATGAGACATCTTTCCTATTAATCTAACTCACTAATTTGCCTTTTTTGTTTTGTTTTGTTTTTGTTTTTTTGAGACCGGGTCTTGCTTTGTAGTTCAGGCTGGCCCTGAGTTCACTATGGAGCCCGGGCAAGCCTCGAACTCAGCAATCCTCTTGTCTCTGCCTCCCAAGTGCTGGGATTACAGGCGTGAACCACCACGCCCAACCTAATTTGCCTTTTATAGAGTGAATTGTATGTGTTCATTCAAAATTTAGATTGTGAGTAACTGATATATTTTAAATAATACATTTATTTAATGACCAAAGTGAATCTATTGGCAATATATGCACCCCGTCAATAAAGGCTCATACAATTCATTTGAAAAATGAATTTTTGTCATCTACTTAAATTAGCCAATGGTAGGTTGAATTTAAATTGCTCAGAATCTCATATATTAAACTAAACTCTTCTGAAAAAAAGTACATCTATCATTGAAAACACATTTTTGAGTTTGTGTCACATGAATTGAATGCTATTTTATTATCTCCCCTCTGATGTACCATGAACCAGTAGCAATTAAAACGTGATTTTGGCGCTCTTTAAATTCCTAGAGCTAAAGGAGAAAGTGCAATGTATCATATCAGAATTCCCATTTAATTTTTTTCTTGAAATATAATATTTTATGTCAAATAAAAAAACTTTGTAAGCTATCTATCGTATATTAACACTTCAGTAAAAAGTCCTTTCTTTAAGTAGTCTAAATGTAATGAGCATTTTTTATTCAATATACTATTTGTCAACATGCATTTTTCCTGGAAGTATCTTACCATTTTCATACATGTATATATTCAAATTGTTACAATTACATTTTGTGAAAATAAACTTATATCCCAGTTTTGTGGATAAGGTCACTGAAAATTTGAAGAAGTGCAGAAATTCCTCCAAGCCACCATACATGAAGCTTGTGATATGATGAGTATTTTCAAATTGATCTGACAAGTTCCAACTCCCGGTTCTGGAATCTAAAAGCCTGAGTTAATTTTTCCAATTGGTGTATGTGCTGAGGGACTGGGGATTTAGTTCAAGTGGTGCTGTGCCTATATTGGAAGCACAAGGGTCCAAGGTTGAGCCCCAGTATTGAAAAAAAAAAAAAAGAAGAAAAGGAAACAGTGAAAGATTACTTTATTCATAAATTTGAAATGTCTTAACAAGTTGTTCTCTAATAGAAGTAAAATATGACTTTTGTGTAATAAACAGCTATTGATTATTCCATGTGAGAAGTAGGTCATAAAAAACTAATATAACATTAAATTCTATAGGTGGGAAACTTTGTTTATAAAAGGTGAAATCTGTCCTATTGCTATTCATTTCTACTGTACTACATGAATATATTATCAATACAAATATTTTAACTATTTATGCACTGGCTCCGTTCATGGTCAACCAATAAAAAATCTTTTTCTTTACCATATTCCAATTAGTAATCTAGGAAATGGAGTGTCAATGAATAACAACGTAAAAGAATGATTCTTCAAATAAATTCAATTTGGATTTGGAGATTACAATATATAAATGATAGTAGATTATCTTAAAGACTCTTAGAAAGACAAAGAGGGTAACACGGTTGATCAGGTTTGGATAAGACGCTGTCAGTTTAGACAAGTAGTATGGGGAGGGGTTACAGAGGAATCAGCACATGGACCAAGAACTGAAATGTTCGGAGTAAGTCACCCACAGGAGAACAAGGAAGAGAAAGCATCACAATCAATGTTTTGTGTGTTTATGATTGCAATATCATTTTCAGGAAATACTCCTTTCTGTCAAACAGAGTTTAGATAAACCTCATAAAAAACAGACCCTTATTTTTGAAATATCCGAGGTAAATACATATTTTCCATAAACAGTTGTCTGGGATGCAAATTATTGTATTATTTTTCTTTTTAATGTAGCAATTTTTCTTTTACTTATTCAGTTCAACAAATTTTAAGCACATTTTAACTGTAGACACTTAGAATCAATAGGATTTACCCCAGATAATGTGGCAAAAACATAACCACGGTAAATAAAATTCTAAACTTTTGAGTTTTTTTTTTTTTTTTTTTGAGACAGGGTCTTGCTTTGTAGTTCAGGCTGGCTCTGAGCTCACTGTGTAGCCCATATAAGCCTTGAACTCAGCAATCCTCCTGCCTCTGCCTCCCTAGTGCTGGGATGACAGGTGTGAGCTCCCACGCTCAGCTAAACTTTTGAGATAATAAGAAATTTTATATAAGAAATTTTTTATAAGAATGTTTATAAATCAGTATTTTTATAAAGCACAAACACTTGAAGTTTAATTGCTTTTTTAGCAGTCATCAAGCTATAGCATTAAGTACAATGAAACCTTACTAAAAAATAAGAAAACATTGGAGAAGTAGGAAATCAGAAGGAAAATGAAATGGTTTATAATGTAAGACTAGATATTTAGTGATGATTTAGCAAAACTAAATTGTCTTGGTTTTAGGACAAATTTATATGAAGGACAGTTTCTTAGGTTATTCCTAAAAGAACTTACAAAGTAAGTTGGAAACAACTGCATGAATAGTTGAAATTTAATCCCTAAACATGGAGAGCAGGAGTCAGCTATCACTTGACAATGAATAGCTAATCAATTTATATCAAATAGAAATACATGAGTCATTAAAGAGCACTTAGTTTTCTTATTTTTGTGTCTACATAATCTTTAATTCTTATCCTCATTTAAGAATTAATAAATATAATATATTAATATATTATATTATTAAATATGGGAATTTTTTAATGTAAGCCTTCTTGCTGGGATATAGTAAGACCTTGACCTACAAAAAAATTCTGTTCTGGGAGAATTGTTCTTAAATAGGATTAGCTACTAAACTACCAAAGTAAATCATACAGAGCACAGCTGTAAAAGTTCACATCTCAAGTGATCAAAAATCAGGGATGCCCTGTACATAAAATATATGTGATTATTTGTTATGAAATTTATTTTCCGACTGGGACTATAGCCAAGCAAGAAATAATGGTATGTGCATTTGAAATTACTATGATTCTACAATGAGATGCAAAACAAGGGGTGAAACAATGCCTGAGATCATTCAGTTCAGGAAAGAGTGTTAAGAAATGGGGGATTAACCATAAAGACTGGTACACGAATTGTTATAAAGAAGAGAAAACAAGAAGGCAAAGGAGGAGGAGAATCAGCAACAGCAGCAAGAAGTCCATATTCTCAATCCACAGCATCAAGCAAGAAGAGCTGAGGAAGTTCAACAGAACTACAGATGAGTGTCAGAAAGGTAAGATTATGGCTGAGAACTAAAAGGGTTCAGATTAATTAAAAATGGACTTCTTGATTTTGAGAATAAAAACATTTGGAAGTTTGACTATACCATGTTCAAAGTTGTCTTTCATAGTGACTGCAAAGAACTATATGAGAACTGTCAAAACTTAGTCCTCCCTTTTCATATCACTTGGCCTCCGTGTGACTCTTAATGTTGGCTTCAGACTTAGCGACTAGTAATTAAATAGGATACTCTACTCCTGAGTAATTTTCTGTATTAACACTCTTCCACTACTGGAACAAAATATCCTACAGCCTCTACATAAAAAAGAAATTGCTTGATTTGGGCCAATTCAGTCCATGGACAGTGACCCCAAGGCACAAATGGAATAGTGGAAATGTCGGATAGGAAAGAGAAAGACTAGAAGAGTGGAACAAGGGACAAGAACATATCCTTCCAGGGAATGCCACCAGCATCCTTCTCTTTAGTTAAACTTCCACCTTGGAACACATAAGACTTTTTAGGGGACATTTTGTTTTAAAATTATAACATTCTAACCCTGGACCCAAAATTCATGTGCGTCTCATTATACAAAATTCACTTAGGCCATCTTAAAAGTTTCCATATCTTCAGGGGTCCAGCATTACTGAAAATTTCAAGTTTAACATCTCTTAGCTACAAGTTTAGGGGAAAATCATACAACAATAGGATAATAAAAATTAAGATATAAGGTGTATATGAACCACTTCCTTTTGATAACTGTAATCATTACATACTATAAGCATATACCAAATAAAAGTCAAATGCTTCCAACATGGAATTGCAACTGATAAGTAACTCTCATTCCAAATGGAAATAATAAGGGGTAAAAAAGAATACAGGTACAGCAAAATCTAAATCCACCAGTGCAAGCAATATACTCCGTAGCTACCTGTGTATCATCCTGGGTAGGACCTTCTGAATTGTGATTTTTAACTGGTGGATGCTAAACTCTGGGAACACTTTTCTAAATGTTCCTGAAAGAGCAAGGGACCATTGGGATTTCAATTCAAAGCAGAGTCTGTTAAAAAGTTTATACATTTATACCTTTGAGCCTGCAAAGGGAGGAGTCTGTTCAACTCCTCAAATAATAACTTTCCTACAGTCCCAATATGAAGTATTCAGTTTCTTCTTAATGCTAATGTTTTCACCAATAGCACTTTGCTTGCACCCCACTTTACCAGTGAATCCATCCTGGTGCAGTTGCAAACTTTTCACAACTTCCTCGTGATTTTCACTATAAATTTGGCTTCAAATAGCCCAAAGTATCCATGCTCTGCCAGAACATTGGGTTACCTTGAAATTTCTTCTGTCCAATCAATTACTATGTCATTTTCAATTCAACCTCACACCAAGTATGAGGGCTCGAACAAAATGTAGAGACATTTCTTGCTGAAGTGTAACACAAGCGAGCTGTCCAATTTCAGTGAATTACTTGTTCTCAGCTAAAAACCTCATGAGCCTGAGGTTTTCTGTCCATATTCCTATCAGTCTTCTCGTCATCCAAGCTCTGAGAAGAATCATCCATCAGCTCTGCTTATCTTGTTCTAGGGTTATTTTTGCCTACATATCCAAATCTTTCAAAACCCCTTCTGCAAACCAAAGTTTCCAAGGCTTATGCATCAGATGATCAGGTGCAGCCACAGAAGATATTCTAATTCTCTTGCATGAAATTTCTATATTGGACACTTTTCTGCCATTGGGACAAAATAGCTGCATCCACAGATTAAAGGAGGACAGGTTTCTTTGGGCTCATCATTTTCAAGAGTACAGTTTGTGGGTGGCTGTCTCTAAGGCAAAACTAGCATGATACAAGGCCATAACAAAGAGGAAATTTAAATCCTATGAAAAAACCTGTCTCTGAAGTGTGCAGGATAATTCATATCCACAAGAGAATCAGGCCAGATAATATTAAACCTTACCTGTTAAAGCTTGTGTCAACCTGGCTAGAAAAAAAAATATATATATATATTTTCCAACTGTGTCTATATGTATGTTTCCCATTAAAGTAGGCCAAAGGAAAATATTTGTAACACTTCAGGAGTGAGAAGAAAGCAACAGCTAGTATGGAAGTGCTAATTTAACCTGCTAACTTAACCAATTTGAGGGAAGTAGTAGCTCAGTCTAAATACTCCTGGATGTTTATTTTTCATTCCAATATCTGGATGAGGCACAGGCAGCTGGGTTCTTGACTGAAGGATTTAACATTCTGGACAGACCCTTATCCACAAGTAATAAGGACTGACACAGTTTGAAACTCATATAGGAGGGTACTAGGTCATTTGAATTTCTTTGTTTTTTCTTCCCAACAATCTATCTTTTGGCCATAAATAATCAGTATGAGATGCGAACAACATAAACATCTTATTTAGTCTCATCACTGGGTAGGCAAATTCCATCTCACAAATACAACATTTATATCCTGGTTCTTGTTTTACTTAAAATATTGATTGATAGATGCTGTCAGATATACAAAATGCTTTGAGAAATAGGTTAAACTTAGAACATTCAGAAATTATTTGCTATGTGAAAGATCCAGTCTACTTTTAGACTGTTTTGGAAGTATGGTGATCATGACTAGGTTTGTAGTTTGTGAAGTTATCCTACCTGAATTATGGAAGATATTTTGAAAAAAGAAAGATTGACATGGAGAGAGATGATTCAAAATTGTTACATAAATATAGCAGAAGAGTATAGCAAGTTTCTCTAGGGAAATGCAGAGAAGGTACAGAAATCATATTTAAATTGGCAAAAGTTAGGACAATTATTAAGATATCATATTGTTATATTTAAAGAACAAGATTGTGAAGGCTGATATATTGAATTATAATTTATTTAGATGGAAATAGTCAATATTATTTATTTTGAGAAAATTTTAAATGGGAAAATTCCTGAGTTCTACCTTGTTACATTGAATATGAAGCCTTTTCTTGGTATCCAAAAGAAAATAGATAAGTATAAGACAGTTACTCATAATGTAAGAAAATTACTCATTCAATCAAAAAGTATATAGTCTTGGAAGATATATCCATTTTCAGAGTTACCCATATGTGGAAAGGAAGATTATTCAAATTTCTGTGATAAGGACAGGCTCAACTATGACAGTCATGCTGAATGGAAATAAACAGACACTGATTGCTGAAGACTTCCCAAATTCATTAGGGTTGTTAGTTTTGAAGAGATTTAGACCTTATTTCAGTATTTGAAGATAATTGGAATTTATTTTTAAACCATAAACCATTGGTTATTCATGTAATTTAAAGTAATTGATGATTGTAAGGTTAATTAGAAATTTTTTCCTGAAAATCCATTTAGATAAATAGAATAAAATGCTTAACTAAGAAAATATCTGAAGGTTAAATCTAGTCACCAAGTGTGGATCTTTTGGCCTAAATATTAATTAAAAAGTATTTTAGTATATGAATTATAAGTATTATATTGCATATGATTTTTACTGAAAAATATGAATTCAATTTAATTTCTAATATTTTTACAAGTAACTACATATATGCATAAAAATGCCTTCTTTAAAATTCTGTTAAACAGCCCGGTGTTCCCATAAAACAGAACAACATGATTTTTTTCTTAAAAATATTTAGAAGCATATTGAATATATGGATTTTAATTGAAAATCATTGTGCATAAACATATGTCTATAAATATATACTAGAATTATATATATTAGAATTATATTATATTAGAATTATATTATATTAGAATACATATATATATATATATATATATATATATATATATATATATATGTACTAGAATTGTGAGTTCAGACAGTGCATGGAATACAAATGGTTTCCTAAGTAGAGAATCAAAGAATCTTGGGAGGAGAAATTTCAATCCTGGTTAGGATAATAACAAATCACTTAAAGAAACAAATATTTGAGTGATTACCCACCCTTTGTGTTTCAACTCTCTCCCAGCAAAACTGCAAATAGTCCTGTTGTCAGACTCCACTGCGGTACCTAGGACTCCACTGTTGCTGAAAGGGCTGTGATCGTGTATCCTCATTTGACCTCCTCTCATGATATCATATTGTGGGTGACTTTGTAAGGTGAGTGTATCTAAGGCATTTTATTTCCTACACATCACAGTCTAAATCTCTTTCTGTGGAATGAAAGTCATTGAACTGTGGTTTACTTATGTTGTACTCCGGTGCATTTTGCTCTAGCTAAGTCCACAATAATTCATATTTCTTTGTTTTTTTTTTTTTTTTTAAGCTCCTAAGTGCTGGATAGTGCTTCGCAATGGCCTGTCTACTGTGGCAATGAACATCAATCAAAGACTGTGCACCCTCATGGGCTTTTTCCTTCAGATTGAGTCAAACTGAAGGCTGGAAATACAAATCAAATAGCAAAGGAAAATATGCTTTTTAGATTGTTAACCTACTCTGGAGCCTTTAAATGCAATTTGATTACTCCTTCCATTCCTTCCCCCTAGTTTCTTCTTCTTCACTTATAATTCTTATACATTTCTTAATTTTGGAATAAGCCACTTAATGTTTAATGGATTTAGTTTAAAGTTGTAGTTTATGATGATCCAAATAAAAAAATAATAATCTTTTTTAAACTAATGTCAGCTAATAAGAAAATTGTGGAATAATTTAGGCAAATCCAAATGTTACAAGGAATTTGTTTACAGAATAATTAGAAGTAGCAAATATGTCAGTACTTTCAATATTTTCACATGACATAAAACATGAAAATTTCAATCCACAGTCACTAACCCTAACTAGCACTTGAAATTCTACCCAACAGTGTGATTTCTGATATTCGTAGAAACTTGAGGAAAGAAAAAGGCCACCTTGTAGTGTTGCAAACACTACACAACAGGAAATACAAAGAGCAAAGATGTATCTGCGAAGCGTAAAACAAATGCATCATAACTTCACCAGTTTATAATGGGTCTGAGGCACCAATTGATGAACTGAACCACATTCATTTATTTCACAATTGCAAGAACTCTCGGAGATAAGTTCTCTTTTAAGTAACATTTCCAGATGAAAAAAAAAATCAATGAAGTCAGCCTTTAAATCCTTCAAATTGTCAGAATCCTTTATTTAGAAACTGTATTCTCTTAAATAAATGTTGTTTCATTTGAGATATTGGTGCATTTAGTTGTTGTTCCTCACAAAACATAAATAAAACTAACTACCTGTGAATAAAAAACTGGATCTTCTGAAAATTGTGGTTATTATAAAGTACTGTAAAACACCTACTATTTTGAAGCATTCAAATCACATTAGTTGCTTAAATATGTATTTAAACCATTTGTGCATTTTCACACACACAAAAATTCATCTCTTATAAATGCACAGAGGAGTAAATATTCCATAGAGATAACGTGCTAGAACATTGAGTAACAGATAAAATATTTTAATGATATGCACACCACATGTGTTATTTAGAGGCCCATTCAATCCTTATACTACTTAATTCCAGTGATTTTCGAGGCCCATCAAGTAGGTGCCTATGGAAGTTTAGGTATCCTATGAAGGAGAAGTTTTCTGTCACACTTCAGAAAGCATGAGAGAGAGGCTGACTATTGTGGTGTCTTCAGATCACTCTGTGTGACAATCATCACATTTGTGCAATCATAAATTACTTACAAGATCATACATACAATTTTGACATTTAAAAAAGTCCTGATAAGAGAGGAGTTTTTCTCATGGAGACAAACCATGGAAAAATTAAAAGTAATAGAGCTCCCCATTCCTGATAAATAGTACAAGATTTATAATGCTATAGTTCCATGATTTTAATGATAAAATCAATAATGCTTGTCAAATAGCATCAGAAGGCTTTTGAGTTGTGGAATCTACACAACTTTAAATGTTAAATATGTTTCTGAAATCAGCTAGTAAATTCTTCCTAGACACATAAATTGTAATTAAAGGGAATAAAGTTTCAGAAGATAAAATATACAACATTTTGTTCTTCTGCTAAGCACAGCTGAATTCAACGGACTCTACCTAAAAACTTTAAAAAGATATTCTTCAAATTTGAAAAAAAAGTTACGTTTCTGTATGGGCATGTGGTAATACCTAACTATTTCATATGTTAATCATATTAAATTAAAGGAAATAGAAGACCAGAATAAAAATATCAAAACTATGATTTAAGTAGTTGTACTTCTATGAGATTAGTAATTGAGAACAATAAACTGAAAGAAAAAAAAAAGACCGAGACAGAAAGTGTAGAAGTCATTAAATACAAATTTGGAGCCAAACACAAAAGGCTCAAAATCAAAAAATAACCATAATTTTTATTGACTTGACAAGATTACTGCTTACTGTCGGGCCGGAGGGTTAGCTCAGTGGTTCCGGTGCCTACCTCGCAAGCGTAAGGACCTGAGTTCGATCCCCGGTTACCACATATAATGCCGGACGTGGTGGCTCACGCCTGTAATCCCAGCACTCGGGAGGCAGAGATAGGAGGATTGCTGAGTTCGTGGTGGCTTGCCTGGGCACCATAGTGAGCTCAGGGCCAGCCTGAACTACAAAGCGAGACCCTGTCTCCAAAAAGCAAAAAAAAAAAAAAAAAAAAAAAGATTACTGCTTACACACTGCTCTTAGCTATTGATGTGTGCTGACATATTTGTGTAGATAATCTCTAAAACTATGTTCAAATTAAACTGAGATTGCTTCAGAAAGACAACAAATATAGAAATCAACTCAACTGGTTTAGATTGTTTTTTTGCTACCAAAGCCAGGTGTTTTAAGAAAAGAGGGGAGGAAAATGCATGATCATGTGTCCCAGAGTGAATTACAGCTTAAGATACTCCCTCAAATGAGTTTTGTCCCTAAATTAAATATTACTGTAGATTAAAATGGTATGGTTACATGGGACGGAGATTTAGCTCAGTGGTTCTGGCACCTGCCTCGCAAGCGCAAGATCCTGAGTTCGATCCCTGGTAACCACATACAATGCTGGGCGTGGTGACTCACGCCCACCAGCAATCAATACCACATACCACAGTGCCGGACATGGTGGCTCACGCCTGTAATCCCAGCACTCGGGGGGCAGAGACAGGAGGATTGCTGAGTTCAAGGCTTGCCTGGGCTCCATAGTGAGCTCAGGGCCAGCCTGAACTATAAATTGAGACCCTGTCAAAAAAAAAATGAGATGGTTACAGTTTGTTCACTTTTGTACACTTTGTAATGTATTATTTATAAAGTTTTGTGGCACATGTCTTTATATTTTACTCATAAATACGTCCTGACTGATCAATACTTAGAATTTAATAATCTGTTGGCTTGATTTACCTTCTATTCATGCTACAATACACACCACTTGTATCATGGCTTCTTGGAAATGTTTCTCTAAAAGCACAAAATTTTCATCATTAAAACTTAGTGTTCAAACATAATAATGACGTGAAATCTCATGTGGTTTTGTTTTCAAATGCTTCCATGATTCAAAGTGACATAAAGTTGGTATGTGAATCATGAAAATGCATTTATTTTCCTTCTATTTTGTCTGTCACTACCATCTAATCATTTTTCACTTGTCTAAAATATATTGTAAGAACTTTGAAAATGTTTAAAAATATTGTTTCATACTTTACTGGTACATGAAAAAAATTAAAATTTAAAATTGACATTTTTACTGATTGTTAACTGAAATTTTTACGAATTTTATGTTTGGCAGCCATTTCACATGATCATTGTGCAAAGAATCAATTAGAAAAATCATTTTCATTAATGAGTGTTTTGAAACTCTGCCCTTTGATTAAGTCTTAATCTTTACTGTACAAGGTTTGTAGCTCTCTGAAGACTGGCTATCTGCATTTTGATCCTGCTTATATATCAATTTTAGCGGTTGTTACATTGGGGAAGTTGCACAAATTTTTTTTTCCATTTTGATTTCTCCCTGTACAAAATGACCATAATGGTAGAACCTACTTGATGATATCTGTGTGAATGTGAAACCATTTAATATGCAACATTTTGTTTGAATATGTTGGAAATGTTACTAACATTGCTACTATAAATCCCATTTGGTTTTAGAACCTCACTGAAATAATTACCATTCATATAATATCGTATTGTTTCATACATCTTAGATAAAGGGAGTAATATTTCATTTGGCATTTCCATTTCATATCTTTCCCTGGAGAAGCATTTCAAGTCCTACTTTGTTTTCATTTCTCAGTTAAAAAAGCAGCGTCCCAAATCACTGTAGCGTCCCAAGTCACTGTAGCATCCCAAGTCACTGTAGCCTCTGCACCCTTAATGATTCCTTTTCTGAGGGAAGAGACAAATACACGTTCATGACTCTTCACTCAGCACACAGGAATGCGGTGCTCATGGGACGGACTGTGTTTTTCAGTGGAGCACGGCTGTCTCAGAAGCACGTCTGTGTCATGCAGGCCATGGCAGCAGCACCGAGGCCCTCAGCCTCTACAAGGGAGACCCCGCGTGGACCGTTTACCGTATGAGCGTTTGTTTCTTTGACCCCACAAAAGAGTATCTCTGAAGACTAAGCTGCCTTTTAAGGGAACCCTTGGTAGGCATTCACAGGTTCATGATACTTTTGCTAATCACACAGAAATATTACAGGAGAGAGTATAAAACATCTCTTCCCTATATAAGAGTAGTGCTTACAAAATCAAATGTCAGCATAATTGAAGGTAGATAGATGAAAAAACAGGAAACATGGGGATATCCTAGCATTCTGACTTCCTTTTCATGGTCCTATTTTTCTGGTTTTCTTCCATTTCTGAACATCTATAGCCCTACCAAATGTGTCTCACATTCCCTCCTTATTATGGCTTTAGCTCAAAGTGCAAAATCTGTCCATCTAAAAAAGTCTCAGTACAGCTCCTGGGCACAATCATGTTTCATCTCCGGACAGATCTAAAGCTTCCTACATTTCCCAGTGAATAATGGTAAGTAAGGGATACAACAACAGTTACAGAAATTCAGTTATAAAAGCGAGAAAATATAAAGTAATAATTAGTGTCCTGACCCAAAGAATTTTGAAATCCTTGAGGATAAATGTTGCACTTTCCTTTATTAATTTCTAAGCCTGAGAATTATCCTCTGAGGTTCTTCACTCCACTGAGATCTCATTTCCACCTCTGGGTCATTGTCCTCATTCCATGAAGATAATACGTGCTTTCAAGCACTTTCTACAGATATAAATTTCAATGACTATCAGTTTTATTTCATTGCACAGTCTCTCTCTCCTTTGTATCTCAAAACCAGAGTAGTTCTGTGGGAGCAGTTTTCTTCAGGATTCTGCAAACTTTCAGGGAGTCCAGAGGATTGAATTCATTAGGCAAAAACCACAACCGTGAGTCCTTTGAGCTCATCTTTCCTCTACATTTCCTCAAGCTGAGACAGATAAGACCAAATGTCCTTAAGTTTCCTAAGGTCCTTGTGGGAATTTACTTGCTGCTCTGCTCAGAGGACTTTGCCACAGTGCCTTCTTCTGATCTCTAAAGTTTCAGAAGAGGTGGTTCAACCGTTCAGCCTGTTCTCTATGTCATACTTAAGCAGCCATCGCCAGATGTAACCATCTGTTGCCTTTTTGATAGGCTGACATCCAAAGCATTACTACTGTACTCTCATATCCTTCATCTACGAGTTGAAGATAATTCACAACCTCATCCTTCACAAAGAAGGAATACCATAAATTGTCTTTCCAATGTTTTGTGGACATTAATTACAGCAAACAGTGACTTTTATTTTGGCATATTTGTACATCCACGTGACAAATACGATCATTTGCCAGTTTTCACCCTTTTGTTCTCTCCCTTGGCTCTTTCTCTAAAGATAACGGGATACATTCTGTGAAAATACTCCTACATCAACTAATAATTTTCTGCATGTAGTCTGAACAGCAGCAAATGCATGAAATGTTGCTAAAAGAAAATATAAAAACAAGGAAATATGTGGCTGTAAGTATTCTCAAATAAAAACACAAAAAATACTCTCATCTGTAGGAAGACATGCAACTTTTTCAATAATTTTTATGTATCAAAACTCTGACAAATCACTTTACCAATTAACCTAATTAAAACTGAGAATTACCTATCAACTCCTACCGATTGGAACAGGCATATTCTCTGGAATAAAACTGTCTCTTTTATTTCCCACTGATCAGGTAGAAGAGGAATGTCCGCCTGGAGGCATTTTGTGCTGTCACTTTCGTTTTAGCACAGAGTTTTAGCTTTATCTTGCTCAAATTGCTGTGTGCCCTGTGGCATTGCTGCATATTTTAGAGGGTAGATTTTATATCTATCATTATTAGGTTTAGGAAGTAAACAATTATTTAAAATTTATAGCCTTACAGTTTATTTATAATCACTTTGTGAACACAAAGCAAAATAAATTTTGGCACATTTTATTTAACCCAGGAATCATCTCTTTTTAGACAGCCTTTAGTTGTGTTGAGCGAGGAGATGCAATGACCATGTTTATGAGACGTGATTTAAATTTAATTGTGACATACTTTAGAATGCCACGGATTTTATTATAAAATCTCCACTGCGTATTAAATATGGGGGAATCCTAGTTGGCAAACACTTTATTTTCCATGTGGTGATAGATTTCTATTATTGATAATAGGTTTCATTATTCCCAGTGAGGCTCTTTGTATTGAGAAAGATTAAATATACAGTTGACTAGGCCCGTGGTGTCAGGTATTTGTTTTTAGTCAACATATTCGCAGTATTGTTCCACCTGGTTCTGTTGTGAACTCTGCTGTCTCTCATTTAGTAATCAGCCCAGGGAAGTGCCACTCATTTCAATGTGATAACAAACGTATGCATAGACTCCTGCCATGGTATGACTGTTCAATGTTGCAACCAGACATAGAACGATATGGGAAAAATTAACTAAGTGACCACAGATTATTTGAACTGTCTGTATAGAACAAATTTACCTTATTAATACACATGCTTACTGTACTTCTTAACTCTGTAGACACCAGTAACATCTTGCAGGTCAAAAAAAACTGATGTTTTATATCCTCTCATTCCAAAAATTTAATAAATTTTTGTGCAATATTGATTTTTCTTCGCAGAAATTCTCCAAATTAACCTATGCTTTCATGATGCCTGGCATCATTCTTCAGAACCATTTCTCTTTCTCAAGTCCTTAATAAAGTAACAGCCCAGCTTACTTCCCCAAATGTCAATCTTGGGCTTTTCAATCAATCCAAAACATTGCATGGATACATTTTCTGATTATGTTTTCCTTTGGCTGTTGTTTCACTGTTTATATCTCTCAATCTCTCTTCAGTCACTTGAAATAAAGTAGAGACTCCTTTCTATGATGCATACAAATGAAGCCTGGGATGGAACTTTGTACAACAAAATGAAAAGCAGAGTAAATATTGCTGACGAGTTGTGTGGCAACTGTGAACCACCAAGTGTGGGCTAACTGCCATTTTATTCAATCCTAAACATGTGCGATAAATATTGGATAATTTGCAAAGCAAATAACAAGTGCAAAGTATCATCGAAAAGTTTTCTTAGAGGATTAGAACTTAGAAAATCTAAGCAAGTACGCAAATGTGAAAATATGGATATGTATTCTAAATGTACAATACCCGTTAAGAATTTAAATAAGGTTTTTATATACTAATACTCAGGAATGAAGTTATTTGTTTAAAAATTGCCCAAAATAGAATACCATTACTTTGTATCAATTATTTTTCTCTTATCTGTGCAGTAATTTTAACTAGTATATTATTTATATTAGTTTGTTTGTTGAATCACATCTATTTGCAAAGTTACATTTGTTTTGTTTATTTAGTACTTCTATCATATTTTGATACACTGTTATTTATTGTTTCTCTAATGCTATTTTGTAAAAGATTTCTGTGTGTTTATATGTATGAATGTGTCTCTATGCAAAAGAAAGGAGACATGTGAACAGAGCATGAGGATGCAGACAGGAACAGGTGGAATGAACATTGGACACTTTTTCAAAGAGAGGTTAGACCCTTATATCATTCTTCAAGTGGAAGTTCAAAGTGAAAATGATCCTGTGTGCATACCTTAATGTGTGTGTGAATGTTAGACATCAACTTATAGCCCTTTGGTTGCTTATTCCCAAGTTATTTTTGTTTCTATTCTTCTGCTTTGCCAATGATAGTTCTTTAGAAAATCTTCTTTCTTTGTTCCTGTTAGTAAAGGTTGTTTTTACCTTTCAAATGAAATGGATTTAAACTTGACAGTGTCACTTTTAAAATATTTTGAAACCAAGTTATGTTCTAATTTCATATTAAACTCCTGTTTTATGAAAATTTTTTTCTCTTCTTTTGAAGCCTCTATAGACAATTCTTTTGACTATTGAATAAGTTCAGTGTTTCTGGCTTAAAGCTTCCCTTCTGTGCTTCCAGTAGAAACATATCTACTTAAGCAATTTCTCCTTGTTTACAAATATCGTTCATATGCAAATACATCTGATTTTTGACTATTTTTGGTACGAGCTATTATTTTACTCTTAATTAGCAAAGTTATTTTTTATAATGTTTAAGATTCATTTGGGTAAATATTGCTTTACTAAAAAGTACAAGCTGAACTCAAAGGGTTTTACATTTAGCTTTCAGTCAGACATTTCATTGTATATTGTAGAAAGATTTCTGAGCATCTTAAAGTATTGGCATTAGGTTTAATTCTTTCACTGAGTTTTAAAAAGAACATCTAAAATTTTCTTTCAGAATTAGTTTCACTTCAGAATTACGAAGCATATAGTTTTAAAATAAGAGGCAGGAAGGGAGGGAGGGAGGTAGGAAATGGGATTATTTTCTTACCCTGAATTGTGCAGTTTCCTGGTCCTAAAGAATCACCTGGGGGTTGGAGATGTACCTCGGGGATAAAATGCTTGCTTTTCATGTATGATACTCTGGGTTTCCTCACAACATGGAAAGAAGAAAGAAAGAAA
>PVIC010031017.1:0-21573 GCA_004025085.1 Thryonomys swinderianus | reverse complement strand
CCGAGTGCTGGGATTACAGGCGTGAGCCACCACGTCCGGCATTGTGGTATGCTGCGTTGATTGTTGGTGGGCGTGTCTCCACGCCCAGCATTATATGTGGTTACCGGCGATCCAACTCAGGACCTTGGGCTTGCGAGGCAGGCGCTGGAACCACTGAGCTAACCCTCCGGCCCCCTACTGCCTCTTCTTTACTCTGGGAAAAGGGACATCTTTCTCTATGTCAGAGTTTGAGACTCTTTGAAGTGCAAATA
The DNA here is from genome assembly GCA_004025085.1 of Thryonomys swinderianus. Taxonomy (NCBI): domain Eukaryota; kingdom Metazoa; phylum Chordata; class Mammalia; order Rodentia; family Thryonomyidae; genus Thryonomys; species Thryonomys swinderianus. Next base: position 21,322 of record PVIC010031017.1, on the reverse strand, counting down.
ATAGCATAAACCACCACCTAAAGTTATGAAAATCACAGATTGGTTTATATGATATAGGTAAAGCGTTTTAATCATTTTACTGCTTCACAGTATTATGGAAAAGTCACTGGACATTGCCTAGTAAGAATCAGATGATAATTTCTACTATTTTGGGGGGGTTGGTACTGGGAATAGAACTCAGAGTTCAGAAGCCCTTGTGCTTCCAAGGTAGGTGTGGTACCACTTGAGCTAAATCCAAAACGGACAATTTCTACTTTTTAGACTTCATTGTGTAAGTCACTAAACCTGTCAGCTTCCTGGTTTTTCATTTGTAATGTTGAAGTATTCATCAGAGAGGTCATACATCTGAATAAAACTGAAAAATGAATGTGAATTAACTTACTCATTGGCTCATTGTAGTACTAAATGCTTTAAACTAAAAATAAAACAAATGTAACTGAAAAGCAAGTGGCAAAGGGGAGAAAAGGCTCTGCTATAAATATGGAGAGACAGACAGAAAGAGCTTGGAAGTTCCTGAAAGGAAAAAAGAAAAGGTCTGGATGGTAAGACGGGAATTTTCAGAAAAGGAAAATCAAAACACAAATCAACGTATAAGAAAGTCAACCTCATGATATAATGAGACAAGATAAAGTTTAGTTTTTAGTCACCTATTACATAGTATTTTCATGAATGTGATGCCTTTTCCATGATGCTGACTAGACTTCTGATTACTATAATCTGATGAGAGCTATAATTACTGTAACCTTTACACAGAACCGGCCAGCAATACATAACCAGGTGTTTGAAAATGGCTGTAGCCTTGGGTTTGTTAATTCATGTAAAAAAAAAAAAAAAAAAAAACAAAGGCCCAGAGATTTGAATAGTAATTGCTATATATAAAGTTATTCATGCATATCTTCTCTCTTTTTTTTTTTTTGCTTTTGAGACAGGGTCTCACTTTGTAGTTCAGGCTGGCCCTGAGCTCACTATGGTGCCCAGGCAAGCCGCCGTGAACTCAGCAATCCTCCTGTCTCTGCCTCCCGAGTGCTGGGATGACAGGCGTGAGCCACCACGTCCGGCATTGTGGTATGCGGTGTTGATTGTTGGTGGGCATATCTCCATGCCCAGCATTATATGTGGTTACCGGGGATCAAACTCAAGACCTTGCGCTTGCGAGGCAAGCGCTGGAACCACTGAGCTAACCCTCTGGCCCCATATCTTCATTTTTAAGTAAAATAATAAAAGCAATCCCCATGTGCCACAATAGGGGAATTGATTTAAAAAATATAAGTAATAGTGTGCAGAACACTTATACTGTAATACTATGTGAAAACGGTGATTTCAATTTTGTTTTCCATGTACACTATTGATTATATTCTTGAGGCTCAGTCAGGCCGACCTCTACTTCTCCTCAGTTCAATCTGCTAAACCAGCTATCTGCCAATCTCGCTGGATATTACCTGTGGAACATCACACAGATGCTCAGCAATTACTCTCTTCAGAAATGGAAAAGTCCAGTTCGTGACGAAGGGGTAGAAAAACATTGAAGCACTGAGCCTATGAGATGCATCAGTAGTTCAGCTTCTCTTTTTCCTTTTGTATTCAGTTTGGAGATGAGGGATGGACACATGACCTAGCGTTCCTGAAGTGAGGAGCACTGGAGGTAATAAATATCAAAAACTTCTTAGGATTTCATTACCAAGCTGCCTGAGTTCTGGTGACAAATCCACCTTCTCTCTTTGGAACATGTGGGTACAATCACCTGCAGTACTTAGCTTTGGAGCATTAGTTAAAAATCTAAAGTGAAGCCGGGCGTGGTGGCTCACGCCTATAATCCCAGCACTCAGGAGGCAGAGGGAGGAGGATTGCTGAGTTCGACGCTTGCCTGGGCTACATAGTGAGCTCAGGGCCAGCCTGAGCTACAAAGCGAGACCCTGTCTCAAATATAATAATAATAATAATCATCATCATCATCATCATCATCATCTAAGGTGGAAAAAAGAACCTTTTAAGAACTGCCTTTTAATTTTGGAATGACATAGCCTCTTGTCCTCTCAGTACTGAGTCCTAATAGTTTCCTAACATTGTTTAGTCTTATATTTATGAGAATAAACACAAGAAATACAAATAACTCTTTTTGTGCCAATGTATTCTATTCAAATCATCTAATATACACAGCAGTGTACTTGAACACAATGTTTGTTTGCACAAATGAACAAAATCCCTACTTTTAAAAGGCCAAGAATGGTACATAATAGATTGACCAATATTGATTAGAGAGAAGGAAGAAGGGACTCAGACTTGGGCTTAGAATTTATTCCACCAAACAATAATGTGATATAATTGTATCTTTATATTACTATAGTTTCTTCTTAGTAATACTGCACTGCTCCTCCTCCTGGGGTGATATACACTATGATACATGTGACAAATGAAATTTTTCATTTTCATTCAGTGATGAACTTTAAGAATTGGTCACTACGGACTGAAGCTCAGAGATGTGCTTTATTTTCACCCAGACCACTCAACTAAAATTCTGGCAGCATCAGTATTCAAATTCTGTTTGATATAATTAGAATATCATGCTCTTTTTACAGTCCTGCAGTAGAGAAAAAAAAAACAGCAGTATGATGTTACAAGGCATTATAATTATATAAAATTCCTGTCTTCTGCCAGTGTGAAAAACTGCATGCCATGTGAAGCGAGGGAGCATGTGGGAAATCTCCACAGTCCTGCTGAATTTCTCTGTGAGTCTAAAACTGCTTTGAGTCAATATCCCCTACAAAGGGACAAAAGGCCCACCAGAAATAGTTAGCCTCGGATAACCAGGATATGTTAAATTATCGGAAACTGATATTCTTGAATAAATAAAGTGGTTAATGTAAGTTTTGTGTGCGTGTATTCTGAGACACTATAACATAACATGTCCTCATGCAGAACTTACTATGTTTTGCAGAAGGTGATTTAATTATTGTAGCTTGCAAAATCTGCCTTTTATTGAGATTAACAAGGTAGAATGCTGTAGCCACACGCTGAATCCCTGGCTGGCTCGGATCTAACCAGAACCGGTTGCTTCATTCAATTTCTTTCTTCCTCCAAAATGCAATTAACAGACTGTGATTAGTTGAACAAATTCCAAATCATATTCAAATGAAAGCAATTTACCCAGAGTCTAAGTCCAACAGGTGATCATTTTCAAAGCTCCTGGAAGAATTGGATGGTTTCATCTAATTGTTCTCAGGAAGAAATGGATTTAAATGCTTGGTTCCAATAGTCCCCACCATGCGCAGCCCATATGGTGGTTCACTGTTAGCCTCTCAGCTTCGCCAGCCCAAAGGGCAGCCAGGATAATTACATCTTGCTTCCAAAATGTATTTATGGTGGACTAAAATGTTTCAATCTAGCATAAAATAATTGCTGCAATTTCTTACCTTCTCAGCAAAGAAAGTTGTAGAAGTGTACATAAGTGGAGGGAAATTTTAGGAAGGAGAGCTCTAGCTCAGAGAAGGAAGGAGGAGAGTAGCAAAAGTCTAATAAACTTGTCGCTGCACAAGGAACACAGAAAAGTACTTCACTTTTTCCATGAGCGTGAAATGATCCCTTTCAATCACAATACAAGTATGAGTTGTGTATCATTGTTTTTCATTCATTCAAAGAAGAAATTGGAGCTTGGGTGGAATGAATAAACTTCCCAGAAATCACAGCTTCACATGTGGATTAAACCTAAGCATTCTGGGCATTCAAAATGAATTTAAGTATGTCATATTCAGAGACCCTTTTCTTTCTTCTCCTCCAGGTTGCCTTTATTTATATTTCAAATTTGGCTGAAACACTTTGTACCCACTTCACTGAAAAAGACATTTTAACTACAAGAAAAGCATATGAGTATAATAGTTTATGCAAATATATCAAAATCATGAGAGATGATACGCTCTGTGGTGCACCATATTCAAATAGTCTGCAACATCACCATGAAAGGTTAACTTTAGGAACTGATCTGAACTTTTCTCAAGGGTTATAAAAATGTGAGTGTTCACGTTCTTTTCTTTTTTTCTAGGGTGACTTCACAATGGCCTGTGTTGTAAAGTAACCTAGACCTAGAAACTCCCTGACACCATCCAGTGACCCTGCTGGCAGAGAGGCACTTATGCCAATTCCTTAATGGTCATGGCCATGTAATAGCTATGGTGATGACTAGTTATTTCATACATTTCTGGGAAATAAGAAGCCATGTAACAACTCTACAGGGATTCCCACTGCATTATTAATTGTGGTTTACAAGGCATAATCACTGTCTCTTGGCGTATTTCTGTCAGGACAGTAAGAGATCCACCAAAGGTCAGGTCCTCTCTTATTTCGGTTGTCAAAATGTGGTATAAAGTAGCTTCTAATAATTGTTTACTCTTGTAATCTACACATGAAAATGATATCATACTCAGAACTGACATAGTGGTGTTCCTCAAACCCATTTTTCTACAACACTGTGGTATTTACTTTTCTCCCACCAAATAGTTGCAGAGGACAATCTTTTATTATTTCTTCTAAAAAACTCACTAGGCAAAATATTACTGAGTTTTATGGGTGAACTGTGGTCCCCTCCAAGTTCATATGCTGAATTCCTAATCCCTAGTACCTTATAATGTAAACTTACTTTTCTTTTTTTTTTTTTTTTTGCCAAACGGCCATTGTATATAAAATGTGGTCATATTGGGCTAGAGTGAGCCCTCACTAGGCAAATGACAAATTCCCTTTGTAATAGAATAAATTTAAATACAGACAACAGAAAGACACACAGACACACACACATATTTGTAATATCACGCATGTCATGTAGAGCAAGGAATTGTTTTTCCATTTTCAAAGATCTTCCAGCAGCTAAGAATGAGCCCTGGAACTGATTCTTCCCAAGCACCTTCAGAGAAAATAGGGTCTTGGGGACATTTTCATTTTGGACCACTATTCTTTGGAATTATGGGACAATAAATTTCTGCTGCTTCCTCAGTAGATGATATGTATTACAGCAGTTCTGCCAATTGGTAAAGTAAGTCATAATAATTGAATGTCCTCCTATTCTTCTTGCCCAGGCAAACATCTTCAATCGGTACCATTATTACATTCATTTTCAAGTTCTTTCTTGACATTCTCAGAGATTTCCTTTCTCGGTCCCACATTCAGAAACAAAAATGTTCCCCTCCCCCTATAATGTTAAGTTTATATTCAGTTTTCATATGCACCAATTCGTCACTACCCAATTCTACCCCATGTGGTACAACAGTGTTTTGCATTTATATGCCTATTTTCCTTTCAACTTTCAGATATTTTTAGGCTCTGGGTATTATATCCAGTGAAGAGTTAAAGAAAATATGACCAGAAATGTTAAATAACTTAGGTATACACAGCATCAATATTCCATCCTAGGCATCTGTTTTCATAGATAGAGACATAACTTTTAATTGGTTACATGAACATGCATAGGTAGTTTGACTGAAACGAATTGCCACTTTGGTTTCAAATTCAGTCAAACTGAAAAGAAAAATTAACCAATTTGACTGATGCCTCGATCCAATCAAGCAACTGAATCATCCAAACCAATCAATCATTCAAACCAACTGAAATGGCGGAGCATGCAGACTGTCTGGAACTTACTCTTTTAAAAAAAATCAACCAAGCAGTTTCCTGTAGAGCCGTGCTCAGTGCTCTTCTCTTTAAAAGCCTGCAGGTTCTCACATCCACTCCACAGGGCACACACTGTACCAGGGTGGTCGTGCCAGCTAGTCAATGGCCTGAATATAGCAGCCACGGGATAGTTGTCCTCCTGGCAGCACCCATCCCCCTCGCATAAAAGTTTAATGCTTTACTCTTCACATACCAACCGTATCTTCCTCCTCTCTGCTCCACTCCCACGCTTTGTCACGTCTCATATTTGTAATTCATGCAGACGTGTGATAAAGGCCCATCAAAATCGTTAAAATTCATCCTTTGTCTTCCACATTCTCATCACTCATTAGTGACACATACAGCTAAGTCTTTTGACTGTTTTTGCTTTCTTTTTTAAATTCCCCATATTTTACTGTTCACAAAGAGATGAGAGACAAAGGCTCATCAAAACCATCATTAGGCTACATTTATCTGCTTTGAACTGCCATTGTCTTTTATTAGTTTTTAAAATGGTCCCAGTCCTTGTGGAGCTAGCTCAAATCGCTCATTACTTTTGCTCTTTTTTTGTCATCTTCTATTGGAATTGCAGTGCTACGTGGTGTTTTTTTTTTTCCTCTTGTATATTTGGTAATAAGAATATCTATGGAAAATCTTCTAAAGGTTCGGATTCAAAAGAAAAGTTTTTTTTTAATTAAAATATTAAGTGCAGCCTGCATTTATGCTGATTAGCTGTGAAACATTCATTCTTCACACTCATTCCCTTGCAGTTTGAGAGCATTGTTATGCAATGATTATTCCCACTGCCAAGTTATCAACAGGAGTATTTTGAGATAAACAATGTGTTTACAATAGCAACTGTAGTGGTGTCTTTTGTTTTGGAAAATGTTGGCATTTATATAATTATTCTGCTCAGGAATAAGCTTGTCTTTCTAAGCCTATTGGAAAATTGCAGTAATTTTCTCAGTGATTGCACACAGCATTGGCCCTCTCCTTGGTGTCATCACCGGCTGAAGTCAGGTATTCTAGATTTTTTGGTAAACCTAGGTATTTTATTTCTGATTCGTTCTTTCATTCATTCATTCATTCATTCATTCATTCATTCATTCATTCAGTGGCACAGCAACCTCTAACAGCTCAGTTTTAAAAGATTTCTAAGAAGTAGAGCTTACAATGACTTCTCAGCAAACTATGAAAAACTGAATTTTCAGAGGAAAAAAATTAATAGTAAGATGAGAAACTAAACTATCACAATATCCAGGAGAGGTTTCCACTTGTTTCCATGTCCTAGTGATATAGATTAAGACAGTTAAGTGTTAAGCTACCAAGACACCTTCATGGAACAAAAAGTAGACAGAAACGTGTGTTTGTGGCACGACAATGTCAGCATGTGGCAAAATGAGGTTTGAAGGACAGTGATGACTCCATGTTGGTTGAAAGGAAGTCCGTTCCTTAGTACAGTCCCTCAAAAGAAAGCTGGATAGGGTGGAAATGAGACTGGTGTTGGAAAAAATGCATTCTGGAAACTGAAGTTATTGATGCTTTTATGCCTTTTATTCTATTTGAGTCTCACTAGTTGTAGCACTAAGAACACAGAACAATCCTGATTGAGGATTCTAGCTGCCCTGGAGGAGGGTCTTTTCAGTTGAAGCACTTGGGCTAGTTCACGGTCAGTTTATATATGTGCAAAATGAAGAATGCCAAATAAAATACTACAGTAGGCCTTGTATGTTATCAAAAAGAAAAACAACACAAAGAGTTAAATAGCCTATGATTTTTCATTTTTTAAATAAATCACATTTTTCATTTTTTTTCTGTATATACTTCTGTGAATACTTCAGTTTGGTACATATTAGTATTTGAAACTGTTAATGATCACTCCAAATCTGCCTTGGATGGTCTATAGGTCACTGATCACATAAAGAAATGCAAATGAAAATTTAGGAGGTCAGGGGAAACAGTGGCTTAGTTTCCTGTATTAGAAGACCTCTATGGTACAGTACTTCAAAATGGATTCTTTCAAAAATTTATTCTTTTCCTTGGAGATTCACATCCTCTGCTAAATGTAATAGAAAGGACATTCGCACAGAACCATTTCAAGCCAGGCTTTATTACTATTGCTGTGTTTTTCACCAAATTTCTTAAATACTTTAAACCTCATTGCTAAAATCAGAATAATGAGAGACTGACTTTTATCATTCAAAAAATTTTACTTAAGAAAAACATTTTTTTATTCTAGATAGTAGCCCTTTGTCTGACAAACTGCTGGTAATTTTTTTTTTCCCAATTTGTTGGTTGTCTTTTTGCTCTGCTGGAGCTTTCTATTGCTGTGCAAAAGCTTTTTATTAGGATGAGATTCCATTTGTTGATTTCTTCTGCTAGCTTTTGTGCTACAGAAGTCTTTTCATAAAGTCTCTCCCTAATCCAATGCCTCCAAGAGTTCTACCTAACCTGTTTTGCAGAAGGTTTAGTGTTTCTGTTTTAATATTTAGGTTTCTAATCCACTTCAATTTTAATTTAGTACATGGTGAAAGAGATGGATCTAGCTTCAGTCTTTGGCAAGTTAAAGCCCAGTTTTTCCAGCACCATTTATTAAAGAGGCTCTTTCCTAGATTGAGGATATTTTGCTCCTTTGTTAAAGAAGAGGTAGCTTAGTATATGTGAAGTTGATTCTGGATCTTCTAATCTATTCCACTGGTCCTCACGTCTGCTTCTTTGCCAGTAAGTACCATACCATTTTTATCACAGTGGCTTTGTAGTATAGTTTCAAGTTGGGAATTCTGATATGCCCCCTCACCACCATGACCTTGTTTCCTGGAATTGCTCTTGCCATTCTAGGTCTCTTGTGTTTCCAGATGAATTATTGTATTATTTTCTCTAGATCTGTGAATCAGTCTCCCCATTTAAAGACCCATTTCAAAAATGGGCCTATGAAATGAAGAGACACTTTTCAGAGGAAGAAGTAAAAGCACCTAAGAAACCTATGAAGACATATTCAACATCACTAGTCATTCGAGAGATGCACATGAAAACAACACTGTGATTCCACCTTACTCCACAAAGAATGGCTGCTATCTTGAAATTAACTAGCAACAAATGCTGGCAAGGCTGTGGGGAGAAAGGAACCCTTCTTCACTTTTGGTGGGAATATACATTGGTACAACCACTATGGACATCAGTGTGGAGATTCCCCAAAATCGTGGAGTAGAGATTCCATTTAACCCTGCTATTCCCCTGCTAAGAATGCACATGAAAGAATTAAAAGATTCATATCACAGTGACATACGTGCACTCATGTTTATAGCAGCTTAGTCTGTGATAGCTAAATCTTGGAAACAACCCAAATGTCCATCAATTCTAGACTGGATAAAGAAGATGTGGCTTTTCTATAAAATGGAGTATTACTCTGCCATAAAGAATCATAAGTTTGCATTACATATACTCAAATGGATGTACCTTCAGAACATACTCATAAGTGAAATAAGTACTTCTTAGCACTGTAGATCTGTAAACATCATATATTTTCTCTGGTATGAGAAACTGAAGATGGAAATGAGGTCTAGATTATATAGTAGGTATAGTGGAATAGAAAATATTCACAGGGAAAGGGGCTGTAAAGGTAACAAGGGGAAGAATATGATGGTAATAAAAAAGGGAAACAATACTTACGTATATGGGGGTTTGTAGGGTGTTAGGGAATGGGAAAAATGAGAATTAAATTTGGTTATATACTGGAACAAATTCTCAATATTGTGTGTGATCATGATGTGTATATATAATGTACAATGAAGATTCACATTTAAGTAAAGGAAAAACATTTTTAATAAATGGTTGATAAAAGGGTTTATAAAATTTTCCCTGTGGTAATAGCATACACACACACACACACTTTTTTATTCTAAATTTTATAGAGAAAAATTAATTGCTATATCTATTAGCCTAATTATCCCACAATTAACAGCTTTTAGTTTTAGGATTCTCTGAGAGAGGGTGAATTTATTGATATTAAACAGGTAAAATCATGGATTTCATACACCTGATTAACTTATTTGTTGTGAAAATACCTGGGCTCCTTCATATAGTCTATTTTCTGGATTCTGCCACCATGACAGATTTTCAAGACACTGTATCCTAGCTATCGAAAGATGAGATCCCTCTCCAGGCTAGTATGTGAAAAATTTTGCTCTGCTATTTTCCTTGCTCTTCTACCATCTCTGCTGGCTAAAATATATATAAAATATAATATAAAATAAACAACGTGTTTTAAAACCTTGAGGATCACAAATTCATAAGATGACAGCAGTCTAATATCTTAGGAGTATAGGTCATTGAACCCTAGCAGACAGGAGAACTTTCTAATCAAGAACTCCTTTTCCTCAGTAAGAAACAGACATCCTATGTAGAGAGACTAGGGTAACACAATTCACGTAAGTATATGAGCCTAATCCTTAGCATTTAGGCATTGATTGATTTTTATTTTCTTTTGCCCAACACATATTTATTGAACATGTGGTCTAAGACCTGGTTGGACCCTGCAAACAATGTCTGGCGCTGCCTAAATGAAACTATAACTTTCTAAACTACCTCTTTTTTTTTTTTTTTTTTTTTGAGACAGGGTCTTGCTTTGTAGTTCAGGCTGGCTCTAAGCTCACTATGTAGCCCAGGCAAGCCTTGAACTCAGTAATCCTCCTGCCTCTGCCTCCTGAGTGCTGGGATTACAGACATGAGCCACCACACCTGGCACTACCTCTCATTTTTATCCCATACTTTACCTCCCTGGTAAAAGTGGAGACCCTTAAGTAGAGCTTTCTTCATTGGTGTATTCTTTCTGGTTTCTTCATATAACTAATACACGTTTCTAGCATGGGAGAAAGAAAACTAATGGGGAAGTCAAACAGGACAAAGCAAACATGTAAATTATAGTTTTTAAAAACTCAAACAATTTTTGCCGGGCGTGGTGGTTCATGCCTATAATCCCAGCACTCGGGAGGCAGAGACAGGAGGATTGCTGAGTTCAAGGCAAGCCTGGGCTACATAGTGAACTCAGGGCCAGCTTGAACTACAAAGTGAGACCCTGTCTCAAAAAAAAAAAAAAAAAAAAAAAAAACTCAAACAATTTTAATCCAAAAACCAAAGTTTGATATTAGAGCCCTTAATCAATAGCTTTCTGAGGTCACATGACCTCTCTGAATTGGATTTATTTTTCTAAGAACGAAAAATACTCTTAGATAACTGTTATTATTGTGTTAGTATTACTGTTGTCATCAGGAAGGGAATTTGTGGCTCTATGAAGAGCTTCTAGAGGTACTTGTTGTCTTCAAAAGTTCAGAAGGGAAAAAGACCTGTCTCCCATGTTCTCCCAAAGAATATCATTTGCTTACAAAGATAACAAACAATCAAAAATTTCCTAGTCAATGATGGCATTACTAAGCAATTACTCCTCTGTAGCCCAAAACAGCTTTTGTCAATGTCACACTGACTCTTATACATCTAGGAAACAGCTTTGCTTTTGAAATTTCAAAATAACCAACCTCATTCCTGGAGCATAAAATGAACAACAGAGAGAAAGAAAGAAAGAAAGAAAGAAAGAAAGAAAGAAAGAAAGAAAGAAAGAAAGAAAGAAAGAAAGAAAGAAAGAAAGAAAGAAAGAAAGAAAGAAAGAAAGAAAGAAAGAAAGAAAGGAAGGAGAGAGAGAAAGAATCAAAGAAAGAGAAAGAAAGAGAAAGAAAGAAAGAAAGAAAGAAAGAAAGAAAGAAAGAAAGAAAGAAAGCGAGAGAGGAAGGAAGGAAGGAAGGAAGGAAGGAAGGAAGGAAGGAAGGAAGGAAGGAAGGGTACGTGAAATAAGTGAGAGGCAGATTTTCACTGAATCAGAATAAAATAGAGACATTCGACATAATCACTGTTCGCTGCTGACTTAACATCCGCAATACCAGCATAATTTGACATCTAAATAAAGATATTGAAAGTACAAATAAAGGTGACATTTTAAAAGAGCGAACTGTGTGATTAAGCAGAGTAAGTGTTGTTTAAATATCAACCTTACAAATCATTTAGAAGGCATTTAGCACAAAAAACAGTAGGAGATTGAAAAAAATAAAATGCTTTAGATCAACTAGACCATTTTTTACAGAGTGTAAAATCTTGAGGATAATGGAAAAGACAATTCTGAAGATATTACATCTTTTATTGTCTTGTTTTCATTCATTTTTTAAAAGAATAAAGAAAAATAATGCTACCCTGACTCAAAATTCTTATATTCCTCTGGGTGTGGTGGCTCACGCCTGTAATCCCAGCACTCGGGAGGCAGAGACAGGAGGATTGCTGAGTTTGAGGCTTGCCTGGGCTCCATAGTGAGCTCAGAGCCAGCCTGAACTACAAAGCGAGACCCTGTCTCAAAAAAAAAAATTCTTATATTCTGAATTTCCTCCCAAAGCCCATTGTTTTCTCCTTCCTGCAAGTGAGAAAAACTGTCCAGGAAAACAAAGTGCTAGATGTCTTATTAGAGGAAAGTCTCTGCTATGAAAGAGTTTACAAGAGAACAGTGTGTGTCAAGACCGCTAAATGTTAGGGATGAAGAGTTCTTTAAGACACACAGGTGATTTTTAAAGTGCATATTCATGGCATACAAATCATGTACATAACACAAATCATAAGCGCCTCAGTTTCCTCATCTATAAATTGGGATAAGAATGTATAACAGGTTTGATTTAATGAAGGAATCATATTTTTTTCTTTTTCACTCAGAGTCACAAAGATATATTTTGTTCTAGTCCTAGGTTAAACCAGAAGTTATAAAGGACTCAAGATTAAAACCAGAATATCTTAAAGGCAGAACCAGGGTTCTTTTGTCTTCAGCAAGTAGTCTCTCTGTGGTAGCATTTAGCAACTGGATGCCAAACTTTTCCTGATCATTTCTGTAATGCACTGTGTTAAACACTGGCAGATAGTCTCCAATACATCCCAATCTCTTAGGATTTTGTTTATTAACAAGTAATTGTAAGGCATCTGCTATATGTCAGGGTCTGTTCTAATTATCTGTGACACCCTGGTAATCAGTGGAGATAAGCTGCCTGACCTTGAACAGTGGGAAGGAAGATGACAGAAAGTAAACAGATAAATGAAAAATATATCAGATGGGGATAAGTGTTGGAGAATTAAAATATGGTGCTTCGACAGAAAGTAACCAGGTGGCTGTTTTAGGCCAGATTATCAAGGAAAGTCTCACTGGGGAAACATTTACTCTGTGATCTGAACTGAATACAGAAGCCAACCATGCAGAAAGAACTAGTGGGAACCATTGGACAAGAATGATCTTACTGGGCCGGAGGGTTAGCTCAGTGGTTCCGGCGCCTGCCTTGCAAGCGTAAGGACCTGAGTTTGATCCCCGGTTACCACATATAATGCTGGGCATGGTGGCTCACGCCTGTAATCCCAGCACTCGGGAGGCAGAGACAGGAGGATTGCTGAGTTCGCAGCGGCTTGCCTGGGCACCATAGTGAGCTCAGGGCCAGCCTGAACTACAAAGCAAGACCCTGTCTCCAAAAAGCAAAAAAAAAAAAAAAAAAAAAAAAAAAAAGAATGATCTTACTATGGTCAAGATAGAAAAGAAGGTCAATGCGGCCAAAGCAGAGGGAGAGAGGGAGACAGAAGAAGGAGGCATTGGACAAAATCAGAGATGATAGTACTAGATGTTCTAGTGTGGAGATTTGAAACCCAAGGCAAGGAATCTGGATTTTATTATCTGTACTGTTAAGAGATAGTGCATTTTTTTAGCTGGAACAATAATTATATCAGGTGCTCGCTTCGGCAGCACATATACTAAAATTGGAACGATACAGAGAAGATTAGCATGGCCCCTGCACAAGGATGACATGCAAATTCGTAAAGCGTTCCATATTTTAAAAAAACTTACATCAGATTTAAAAACATATAATAATAAATACATATAATAAGAGAGAAAGCATAGAGAAGAGGTTCTAGGGAGGTGAGAGGAAGGTGTGTTGAAAGATGATGATAGGTAGATGAACAGACCAAAGGATAAGAGATAAGGCAGGTAAAGATGAGAGATGATAGATGATAGATAGATAGATAGATAGATAGATAGATAGATAGATAGATATAGATGACAGATGATAGAGACAGACAGACAGACAGGACCTATACAATGTCTAAATTGATTTCTGTTAGTGTCAAACTTGGGGCAATTTTAAACATTGTCTCAAGGAAACAAGAAAATATCTATAAACGTAAACACATCTGATTTCAAAACAAGGACAAAAAGCATGGATTTACTGAACACCAGATTCAGGCAGTGACGCAGGAGGACATAACTTTTTGTGAGGCTCTCAACGTCTCTCTTCCTGCTTCTGCTCTCACCCGGGAGAAATGTCTTCTTCCTCTCCCTAGGACCCAGGACCTCTCCTTGGGACCATGTTGGCCTTTTCTTATGCAGATGTTTAAGTGCATTTTAGATTTCATGGTCCAGCTCAGAGAAACAAAGTTCTCCCTTAGGTTCCTTCACATTACCAAGTATGAAAAGGAAACTCTTTGGGTTGGTGACATTGTATTTGAAAACATGGAAGTGGGGCTTCCACTCAATGGATCCTCATTGTGGGTGGCATTTAAAATGGCTTCTGTCCCAGTGATCTTCTTCCCTTTGTCCTTGGAGGGGGTCATGCAGAGATGCCACTCCTGTGACTATGTTGTGTGATGTGATGAAGGTAAGGGTATTTGGCAAAATTGATCCTGAGTAAATCGGTGTAGAGAGGAACTTGCCCTAAAAGACGAAGTAGGTCTTGCTTGAAGTGAAAAATTGGAAGCAAGAGATTCTCCTGCTGGTTTTGAAAGAATAAGAGTGGCTGAGAGCAGAAAAGAGAACGGGTTCTTCAGCCCTGATATTGGAGGGTGAAGAATCTGCCAGTGCCCCACATTCTTGGAGGAGAATCCTGAATTCCAGAAAGAAACACAGCCCAGATAGAATATGAATTGAAGCCTGGTGAGATTCCGGGTAGAGGACTCAGTTTTAGCTTCTACCTTAACTCTTGTCCGTAAGACAGAAATGTATGATGTTTCCAGCTGCTCAAATCAGGGTAATTTGTTATGTAACAGTACAAAGCAGTATAATCTGTGATAACATTCTCTGTCCCATTCTCTAGTACTACTCTAGGGTTACTTTTATTCTTTCTGTAGATTTTGTTCCCCTACCTGTAGCAATGTGTTTTGATTTGTAGGCTTTTTTATGTGTGTTGCTGGCAGTGTGATACAGGGGTCCTGTTGATGCCTATTACAATTATTTTCAAACTGGTCTTTCCATTGTCCTGTCCATTAGGACTGAGAGAGCATAAAGTGGGGTCTTAGCAAAAGAAATTCCTCTTTTCCAATTTTGGACTCTGTAAATTCCAAGGTCAATATGTCGGCCAATCTAGTGCTTGGCAAGGACTGCTTCCTGATCCCTACTGCTTCCACCCATGGAGGGAGGAGCAGGGATTCTTCTGATTCTCTAAATCATGTATTCCGGGAACACTGTCCTTGTGACCTCATCATTCCCAAAGATTGCACCTTCTCTATCAGTACCTCTGGAGTAAAATTTCAATAAATACATTTTGAAAATGTTATGAAATGTGTGCTCACTTCTTTGTTCTAGGAAATTCTGAATCCAATAGTGACTTACACAATGGTCAGAGCTACACTGCAGAAGAAAGAGTGGTATAGAAGTTCATAGGAGGGGAAATAAATTTAAAGGAAGACATCAAGGTTGGTATTTATGAGGAATAATCAATAGGGAGTAAATGGATACTTAAAGATGGCAGAATAAAGGATAAGTAAAAGTCCTGAAATGTGCAAAGACTTGACATCAGTAAGGAATGGAAAGAATTCTGCTACAGCTGAAGGGTGGCACTTCAGAAAGAGCATGATGAACATGGTATGCTCTAGTACCATGCTGTTACTCTGCATAGAAAATATTCTTTGCAAATGGTTGTCCAAGACTAATAAAAACAATCAATATAAGATAACTGAAGGATAAGTTAACACAAATAAAACATTGAAGTTTAATTTCCAAGTGCATCCATTTAAAAATAGTAGCAAATGCTTTTTATATTTCTGTATTTTGTAAATCAAATAGAGATTCAAATGATGAATTTACAATTCTTGAAAAGTTGAAAAGCAAAGCAGAGCAAACAAGCAATGAAACAATCTGACACAACATTTACAATGTATTTTAGTTAATACTATAGCTAAATTTAAAGAGTACCAGTCTCATATTCATTAAGTTTCCATCAATGAGCTAAAGTATTTCACTAACAATAAAGCTTTGCAAATTACATGATTCACTTGTGGTTTATAGAATGTTGCTGTGTATGGCTCAGCAAATTATGAAACACTAATTCTCATTTAAAATTTGAGAATTAATGAGTTGTTTTCTGTGGGTTTAAAAAGGATCACAATAGGCCTACCCTTTTCCCTGTCATCACAATACTTTTACTCATGTCTTATTTTCAGTGTCAATAGTGTGGTTTCAAATATTAAATTGCTTTAAGTTATATTTTTATCAATACGCTAGCGACTTTTGCTCAAATTAAGTATTTCTCGTGCAGATACATCAGACTTGGTTCTGAAAAGTGACATGATAACCCTTTGCATCTATACTTTGAAAAGCCATTTTTAATTGAATTCTTTATTGATACAATTTATACACATTTCACAATCACATATAACATTGGGGAATCTGTACCAGTATATGACACAAGTTAATTCTCATTTTTACCCATATCCCCACCCACCCACACTTCCCCACCCCCTATATACATGCTTTTTTCTTTTTGAGTCATATTTATTCCTTCCCCTCATTACATTCCCACACCAAATTTCCTATGGAAATTTCCTATTCTCCAAAAACTGTCATACTCTCTAGAGCTCATTTACCTGTATAGGTGCTCATATCAAAGAGAAGATCCGGTATTTGCCTATCTGTGATCTATTTATTTCACTTATTAGTGTATCCTCCAGGTGTCTCCACTTGTACATAAAGCCATTTTGTATTAAAAAATCTTATTGATATTTGTATCACCTACCTAAGGACCACATATCTTTGTGAAATTAAATTGACATTATAATTCCATCACCGATTTAAAATTGGCTAAATACCTAGATTGAGTCACTGAGAATATTGAAGCATGCATCCTACTTGAAAGGATATATGGATATCCGTATCAAGGGTGAGTGTGTGTGTGTGTGTGTGTGTGTGCATAGATGCTCAAGTATCCATCATCTGAAGTCTCCAAGTAAATTTGATTCCTGTTTTAAGATTTAAGCAAGTATAAATACATAGAAAAATGTGTGTATGATGTGTGAATTGTTTAGTGTATAAAATACCAAACTGCTTTATTTGGCAGAATATGAGGAGGGCTATATGACCAGTAGTTGTACTTTTAAAAAAATACAATGGAGTATTAGCATAACAAATGACAAATTTCAGTCATTTATACTCAAATGGCTGAACCTTGAAGACATACTTATAAGTGAAATAAATAGGGCACAGACGTGTAACTATCATTTCATTTCATTGGTATGCAAAACTGAAGATGTAAATGAGTTCTAGAATGTATGATAGGTATTGTGAAATAGGAAGGAAATATTCAAAAGGAAAAGGGAAAGGACAGGTAGTGGAAAATAAAAAGGAAAGAAAAAACTGGATAGTAAAAGAAAGGAAGCAAAGCTTATGTGTATGGGGTGGGGACTTGTAGGGAGGACAGGGGAACAGGAAAAATTAAGGAACGAGATGTGCTGTGGACAGATACAAATTCTCAGTGTGGAATATGACCATAATGTATAAAATGCACCAATAAAGTCGAATCAAGGTGACTGATTGTGTATTCCACAGTCTACTGATTTGAGCGGCAAATGTTCCTTGAAAAGAGCGAAGGGACTTTGAAGGAGGACAGGAGTGTGTGCACCGCTTCTCTGAACTGAAAGACCGGCCATAAGCGATGTGTGCCACGTGCGAAACATGCATGGAATGAGAAAGCGTTTACTTGTCCTTACATTATTAAAATTTAGAAGGATATTATTCAGAATTGCATGAAAGAAAAGTGATTTCAAGAAACAATTAGTAAATCAAGCAAAATTAAGGAGCGATTCATATTCACTGCACTTTCATAATGATGTTTTAAATAGTATAAATTAAAAATAAGCATAAAACATTTGGATGTCAATACTATATAAGACGGGAGAACAGAGGTCACCAAGTATTTATGGAAGGATATTCATTATAAAATGTATAGAATATGTAGATATAAGAACATTTCATGAGTATATTAATAAGATAGGAAAGATAAAAAACAGTAATAGATAAGAAAAAAGGTAATGTGTTAAATGGCTTATTAATTATCTAGTCTTCAACATGTGTATTTAAGTTATACGACTATGAATTTTTCCAAAATGATAAGGTGCCTTTCATGACACACAAAATATAAATTGTATTACTTTCTATTCTTCATGATCCCTGCTTCCTTCCTTGGGTGATTCTTGTTTTTTTGAGGTGGTTTGAGTAGAAACATATTCCTTACCAGAGCCAGAGGGGCTTCCACAGGCTGTCTTTGCAGTGGAGATAATTTAGAAGTACTGCTACAGATTCAACCTTCAAAATCAGCATCTAAGCTACCTGTGGAAGGGTTCACTTAGGCATGCAATTACCCATCACAGGTCTAATTGCCCATTTGCATGCACAATTTAGAAAGCACAGTTGAAATTTAGTCCCAGGCTCTCCAATACTAATTTTCTCCCTTGAAATTGACGTTTCAAAGAACATCAGGTGACTAGAACTCCAGATTTGTTATTTATTTCAAGAGGAAGGGAACTTTTCTTCTTTTCAAGGTAAAGGTTTGATTTTAAAAATGAAAACAGAAGATGAAAGGGGAAAATAAATACACAAAGGATTATATCTCTCTTCCACACTATCAAGAAAAGACTGTTGCTTTCCTTGAAAAGAATTATAATGTGATCAGTTATCCAATAAACAAGGTTTTCATACTAATGTCTAAAGAAGAAAGATGTTGTGCTTCCTTTGGCATTATATATGATAAAAAAGGGGAAGAAGAGGAAGAAGAAGAAGAAAGAAGAAAGAAGAAGAAGAAGAAGAAGAAGAGGAGGAGGAGGAGGAGGAGGAGGAGGAGGAGGAAGAAGGAAAGGAGGAAGAGGAGAATGAAAAGATATTTAAACATTTTGGGTTTCATGTTTCATTTGTAAATATGCCTTTCTTCCTCTGTTGAAAGTTTTTTCACTTCTTGGGACAGTTTTGATAATTAGAACTGATAATATATATAAATAAGTACACACTGTAGGTTCGCAATATTCATTTCTTCATTTCCACCTTATTTGCTGAACCTACTTTCATTCACCACAGATATAATACAGCTAATTTATAGTTGCTTGTGACTAAAAAAACTGAGTCCTTCTCCTTGCCATTTAGTTCTAGGGCATAATAATAGAAACTAAAAACAGATGAATTTATTTGATTGTGGACTTGCTGTGCTATTTAAAACAGTGTTCACTAAGGACAGTATGGGGAAGGAAAAAATAAAAGTGTCTACATTAAAATCGCAAAACAACAGAACTTAAACAATTTAGGCCCTTGAGAGTATACTGTATACATAAAAGTTATTTGACTTCTGCTTGAATCATAGAGGCTCCCGCTCTGGCTGTGGAGCCAAGAGAACTGCTGCTGGGCAGGGGTTTATCCACACGTCTGTGGCAGAGGTCATGTGCTTGTCTGGAGCAGCTTTGCCCAGGCGACACTGAGAAGGATCTCAGGATTTAACCATGAAATTCAATGGGAGGGAAGAACAAAGTGTAGCAGACAGAAACTATCAGCCTTCTGTGCTCCTTCCCCTCCAACTCTTAGCAACTTCCCATCCAGTGTGGTCCCTGGCTGGAGCAAGAGAGATCTCCAGTCTAAATCAAGTAGAATGTTCATGACTATATGAGCTGAAGAATGTCAAGTTGAGTGCCAGCTACTTAATGCTGTCAATGCTAGACATTTCATGAATAATCAGTAAAGGAAGACAGGAAGTTGGAAGGCAGAAAGGCAGGAAGATGGAAAGAGAACATGAGAAAGGGAAGGGAGGTACACACAAGCAGAATGGCTGAGAGGAAAGAGTGTGCTTTTATAAATATAGGAGAATACATTTATATAAGCTTATATGCTGATATGGGAATGAACAGACAAATTTCAGAAACAAGGGAACTCACTGTCCTATTTTATTTTCAGATGATTTTCCATCCAATGACTTTTTTTTTTAAGACAGGATCTTGCTTTGTAGTTCAGTCTAGCTCTGAACTCACTATGTAGCCCAGGCAAGCCTCGAACTCAGCAATCCTCCTGTCTCTGCCTTCCGAGTGCTGGGATTACTGGTGTGAGCCACCACGCCCAGCCCAATGACTTTTATAATTTCCTACTCTTTGGAGTCCCTTGGTCACTAGGTACAACAAAATATTTTATAAACACAAACTCTCTTGGTAAGTATTCTTTATAGTCTGCTATTAGTGAAAGAGTGAAAATCAAATTTAAAAAGAGGAGTCTTATTCTCTTCCATTTAACTTATTCTGAAGGAATATAGATCTCTTCTCCATACCTTACCTATATGTGTGTTGCTATTGCCCTTGTTGCCATAGGGACTGTCTCGTGAAGTTACTGAATAGCTCTCTGTTTCATGTCAACATCTGGTATGGGCTGTAGTGGTGGAGATTACCACCGTGAGTTCCTAGGTGAAGAATTCTGAGCACAATACTGAACAAGTTCTTAAAGGAATTAAAAATAAATGGGCATCTCATAGCATTACTATAGGCTTAGAGACCAACACATATCTTTTGAAGTCCCTCAGTGATATTGCTCTGAATGCAACAACATTATTACTGCATGAGACAGCCCTGCACCACCAGCATTAAAAGTGGGTCTGTGCTCTTGCTGCTGTTCATATGAAGAAAGATAACCACATACTTTGTTGTGAATTTTCCTTCATTGAAGAAACAAGTTTCTCTAACTGATTTCTCTGTATTAAAATGATAAGCATTCATCATGGATCTGGGCATTATCCTTACTCCAGTTCTATCCTAGGTTACCTCTTCCAATAACTATAAATGCCATTTCTGTAGGGTGTGGATGGACAGACACAAAACTGCCTAATTCTGACCTTACAATTAAGCTTGAGTCCCATGCGTTCAAGTGCCTCCCTGATACCTTCACTGGGATATCTAATGTCCCTATTTCACATGTAACACAGATAAACTTTGAGTCCCTACTTTTGCCACTCCTATTCCACATTTCTCTCCCTCTGTATTTCCATTTCATTAGATGGTATGTCCATATGCCTACTTGCCTACAGGAAGCACCTTCATTTTCCTTTTCTGCTTTTTGAAATATGATAACTTCTGCCCAGTTCAAAATATACTGTAAATTCTCCCAACTCCTTTACTTTCACTTTTCTTTTTTAAAAATTGAATTCTTTATTGGTACAATTTATATACATCTCAAAATCACATATAACATTGGGAAATTTGTACCAGTATATGCCACAAGTTAATTCTCATTTTTACCCATATCCCTACCCACTCTCCCCTCCTCCCCCCTTTATACATGCTCTTTTATTTTCTTTCTGTATCATATTTATTCCTTCCCCTCATCACATTCCCA
>PVIC010031016.1:0-21579 GCA_004025085.1 Thryonomys swinderianus | reverse complement strand
GGGGGGGGATCAGGAAAAGTAACTTTAAATTTAATTTAAAGATTTTATTTTTATAAAATTAGCTTTAGTATATTATTTATAAATAAAAATTGTATTTAAAAAGTTACAGTGTATTTAATGTGTCTTTGAATATTGATTATAAAAATCAAGCTAAATAGCATATCTGCTGCTGCACATAGTTATCTTTTTGTTTGTGTGGTTAGAACCTTTAGAACTTTTTTTGGGGGGGGTTGAATATACATTATACAAGGCTGTATCAACTAAAATCACTGTAATATACGTTAGAGTCTTAAACTTTTCATGTCGTACCACTGAAGTTTTGTGTCCTTTGAACAGTGTCTCTCATTTTTCTCCATCACTCCGGCCCCTGGTAGCTGTTTTTCTACTTGATGCTCCTGTGAGTTCAGCCCTTTGGGATTTCGAGGAACAGAGAGGGTGATCATGCAACATTTGTCTTTTGTACCTGGCTTATTCTATAGACCGTGATGCCCTCTGGGTTCATCCATGTTGTCAGAAATGACCAGATTTTTTTCTTTTAAAGACCAAACTTTCTATTGTCTGTGTACCAAACTTGCTTTATTCATTCACCCATCGGTGAGCCCTTGAGTTTCTTACATGTTGAGCTCTTGTGAATAATTCCACAACAAACATGGGAGTGCAAATGTACCTTTGAATCCTGACTTTGCCGTGGTCACGTGGGCTGGAGTCCACAGAGAAATGCAGTGCATGTTTGTTGTACCCTCCTCCCCTCAATGGAGGTCATCACTCTTAGTGTGGCCTGGGGAGGGTTTGGGAAGGCAGAATGCAGGGCCCACTCCCCTTCCTGTCTCTTCAGCGCGTCTTGTTCTGTGTCTGTGCTCCACCCAGGGGCTCTGACCTGCCACTGGGTCGCTTAGCTCTTGTGCAGCTTTGTGTGTGGATCGGCGTTCAAACTGATGTTTCTCTGAGGAGACAAACGCTGGAAACTCCTATTTTGTCATGGTGCTGCGTAACTCTACATTGGAATTAGCTTTAGAGATAAGGATGAGTCACCCTCAAAGTCCTAACATCATGACGTGTGGGAGCGTGAAATCTATTTTCTCATTATATTATATTTATAGAGAAAACTGAGGCCCCAGGACAAATCTGGACATGTACTACAGGGTCTTTCTGTTAAACGGTGCCATCCGTTCTGGTTCCTTATTAACTACTCAACACTTTCTTATCTTCTGCTATAAATAAGATTGATTCAAAGTTAACCCTATGAATAACGAGCAAGAGAGGGAAATAGGAAAAGAAAGGGAACGAGAGAGAGGGAGGGAAGGAGAGGGGGTGGAGAGAAGGAGAGAGAGAGGACAGAGAGATAGAGAAGGAAGGAGAGAGATTAGCCTCGGAACCGTCTAATATTGCAGAGTAGATCACTGGTGAAGGGTGAACCCACCCAGCCCTTCTGGATGAGGTTTCTTCTCCATCCCAAGACTTTCCAAGAAAGTCTCAATCCCTTTGACTGTCAAAAGTTTTATTTGATTATTGCCACACGTATTATATGACAGATCCGGTGTTGGTAATAATAGTGTTAGACACATGGTGTAGGAAAAAGAATTAAACATGCAAATTCTTAACTGGGTTATAGAACTTAACTTTCGTGGGTGGGGGGGTCATCCTTCGATATAAAGATCAAGTCTTGCCAACGACATTTACCATATTCACAGTAGCATTTCCTAAAATGCGCTGCGTGGACTTCTAGCTCTATATAGGGAGCTGAATCACTTTGGAAACTTCTTGTTATTATATCCATCTATACAGGAAAGAGATTCACCATGCATATTTAGCAAGTTTAATTCTGAGAGATCAGAAGGTAAAAAATAACAGCCACAGCTTTCCTTTATGTTTGTTAAGTTCAGGTTCTACCAAAGTTATGTTCTAATGGAATCATCTTGTAGATGATTTCCCAGGCTTGTGCTCTGTGAAACATTCTTTGGATAGCATGCCTATATTGTTAAAATTCTGACAGTTCACATCTGTCATCTTGTAATAATCTGGAATGAAATATGAAGTCATTTGGGCTAAACTGTAGACCTCTATCTGCCCTCCCTTCCCCACAGGAGAAATTACAGGTTTATTTAAGGATCAAACAGCTTTCAAATAAAATGTTGTTAGGAGAG
Source organism: Thryonomys swinderianus (assembly GCA_004025085.1). Lineage (NCBI taxonomy): Eukaryota > Metazoa > Chordata > Mammalia > Rodentia > Thryonomyidae > Thryonomys > Thryonomys swinderianus. The sequence goes on along the minus strand of PVIC010031016.1, from coordinate 19,435 downwards.
TGTATAGGGACTTTTCGAGCCTAATAATTGCAGAAAAAAAGATAGTGTTATACCAGCCAAACCAATTTCGTTAATTAGGGCTTTAACTTGCAGAGTTTTTCCTGAAAATAGCTTGTTTTTAAGCAAAACTTTGTTGGCTCTTGGTGGTAGGCCTTTTCACCATCAAAGGCTCAAGTACGGATAACTGTGGGGTATTGTTTTGCATTCAAAACTAGAACTTGTGGAGAAAACAACATTTTACCAATTTAAAAACACTTGGCTTGACCATCATAGTATTTTTTTTTTAACTTGCTTATTTAGGAATTAGCTTTTTATTAAGTTGGAAGGGTCTTCAGTGATCTTGTTCCAGACCACACTGGACAGATGAGGACACAGAGGTTCAGAAGCCTCTGGTAACCTTACCAAATCTCTCTCCTTCTTAGTAATAAGACCAGGCTAGGATCAGGTTTTCTCCCTAACCTGCCATTTACCTTGTTAACTGCTGTTAAAAAGAAAAGACAAGGCCAGAGATTTAGCTCAGTGGTTCTGGTTCCTTCCTAGCAAGTGCAAAGTCCCTGGTTCGATCTCTGGTAACTACATAGAACAATACTGGGTCCGGTGACTCATGCCCACCAGCAATCAGTACCACATACCACAGTGCCAGGTGTGGTGGCTCATGCCTGTAATCCCAGCGCTCAGGAGGCCGAGGCAGGAGGATTGCTGAGTTTGAGGGATCTCTGGGCTGTATAGTGAGCTGAGGGCCAGCCTGTAGACAGATGGGTAGATAAATATACAGACAACAGGGAAAAGCTTGGGCTGTGAACTCTTATGGAGTGAATCCCTTTGTAGTATCTTGGCTGTCCTCTCTTCAGGAAGACTTTGCCTACCTTAAGCCAATCCTTTGATATTATTCACTTAAGAACTTGATCAGCTTTAAAGGAAGAGATATGTGAAACACAGAGTCTTGCTCCATGTTTCATCACTTTGTCTTGTTCCAAACAGAAAGTATTTCAATTTTTCACGGTAAGAACTGGCTCACCACAAGTGGTGGAGAGGTGTTGCTCAGAGTCGCTCTTCTTCTACTGCGGGCACTAAGGCAGGGGTTGCTGTCTTTCTTCACAGAGAGAAGAGGTGACATCCGAGGAAGAACTCCTTCTGCTAGGCTTAATTCAGGTTTTGCAAAAACAAAGTACAATGGGCCGGAGATTTAGCTCAGTGGTTCCGGTGCCTGCCTCGCAAGCGCAAGGTCCTGAGTTCAATCCTGGTCACCACATATAATGCTGGGTGTGGTGACTCAAGCCCACCAGCCATCAATACCACATACCGCAGTGCCGGGCGTGGTGGCTCACGCCTGTCATCCCAGCACTCAAGAGGCAGAGGCAGGAGGATTGCTGAATTCGAGGCTTGCCTGGGCTACATAGTGAGCTCAGGGCCAGCCTGGACTACACAGTGAGACCCTGTCTCAAGCAAAAAAAACACAAAGTACAGTGATTGTGCATCAGAGTTTCTTAGCATCGGCGCAAGAACTTGATAGGTGAAGAGCTGTGGGAAAGGTCAAGGGTTAGGTCTCCCACTTAACAAGTCACTGTGGCGTCTGTAGTCTGGTGCTCGCTGGGTCTGTGGTGCAGAGTCACGTGAAGGACCGTGCATTAGGCCCAGCAGTACACAGTATGGTTTATGCACTGAGTTTCCGTGGAAGTAGCAATGGGGTCGGACCCTGGGGAAGTCAGGGGATCTCTTGGAGACACATTTGGCCCAGTTTCTTCATTTGGGCTTTGCAGTTCACAATTCCTGTTTGTTCAGATTGTGGGAGTTAAACGAGATAATGTATTTGAATATACACTTTCACTGTGTGGAAGGCATGATCATTGTCAATAACAACAAATACCCGCTCCCCTGGGGGCAGGTGCTGTGGGGAAACATTTACACCGTCCGTTCACTTAATTCTTACAGCAGCTCCGAGCATAGTGGATCAATGAATCTTCCAGCTCACACGGATCAGTAGGTGATTTGTTTCTTGCTACAGACAAATCTCTTGCCTTTCTTTTTTATTCTTTGCAAAAGAATTACAGAGTCTCAGGTGGAACGTAAGGGTCCTTTTCATCTGGCATGTATCATTGTGTCAGGCAGTGTTTGGCTCTTTGGAGCTCAGTCAAAGATTATTAATCAGAGTTTTGATTTTAACTGAATGCTGTCCTAATCTTCGTTTCACAAATAGGACACCTAGAAGCACAGAGAGCTTGTGTCTGTTTCCTGAAGTCACACAGCCAGTAAGTGGTGGGCTGCTGTAAGCCTTGGGCTTATGGCCCAGGTTGGTGGCAGCTAGAAAGGGGTGTGTAACTCTCCAGTGATCCAGCGGCTACGAATCAGATTGTCGTCACTTAGCTGTCTCTTAGCTTTCAGCTGATGTTGTCATTGAAGTCCCCAGTGGATTCTGCCGTCACACTGACGGGTTTCCTGCACTTGAATTTCCAGGGTCTTGCTCACAGCTTGGCAGGTGGAAGTGCCGTGTTTAATGCAGTATTTGCTCTCTGCCTGTCTGTCCTTTTGACTTTTGGACACCCTCGGGCATGTCCTAACACTGGGTTTGGTGGCGACTTTGGATGTTCTCCGATGTGTGATTGAGAAGGGCACTTGTGGGCGCTGTTCTGGTACAAATCAGGATCCTCCCCAAGGGGGACATATTTCGTGTTGTGGCCTGTTTGTTTTCTACATGGCATGTAAACCTGAGTTTTCTTGTGGCTCAATAACTCCGCAGTGTCTTCTGCCTTCTTCATCTTCACTTTGCTTTGCCTTCATTTTATTGCTTTTTTTTTTTTTTTTCTTTTTTTGAGACAGTGTCTCGCTTTGTAGTTCAGGCTGGCTCTGAGCTCATTATGTAGCCCAGGCAAGCCTCAACTCGGCAATCCTCCTGTCTCTGCCTCCCGAGTGCTGCGATGACAGGCGTGAGCCACCATGCCTGGCACTTTTATTGCATTTTTTAATGTCTTGCTCTTCTTAGCTTTTTCATGGGATACAACACAGTGTTTGTAGAACGAGCAGATCTGGCACAGAATCACATCATACCCATGGAACTTGGGAGCAAAGTAACTTTTCAGCCCCAAATGTCTTTCCTCCTGTCCTAAGCAACCATTCGTCTACTTTTTACTTTGTGAAGTTGCTGATTCTGGATATTTTAGTCTCCTGGCATCATACAAGTACGATCTTCTGTGAGTGACCTCTGTGACCCCTTAGTGTAGTGTTTTCAACTTCCATGTTGTAGCATGATGAGCAGGTTTTGGGTTGGAGTAGAACAGAGTTATAGTAGCCTTTTGTAGTTCATGAAATCCTGGAGGCAAGTTAACTTTATAAAGCCAAAAAAGTTTCTTGAGCTCATAGTTCAGGAAGTTCAAGGAATCATGTCTGCCGCTGACTTTCTTGCTGAGTGTCACAAGGCAACACACAGTATCACAAGACAAGAGACCGGGAGCACAGGTTTCCTTCCGGCCCATTCATGGACCTCCACTTTCCCTTATGTATTTATTAGCTGGAAGAAGCAGAAGAGGCAGATGGCTTTTTGTATTGTTTAGCCTATTAGAGGCATGGGAAAGATAAACTTCTCTGGGTTATAGCTGTCAGGGTTTTTCCTTGGGTACCAGTCTTTTCATAGACTCTGTAGGCTCTGTCAAGTTAGGAGGAAACAGGTTTGCTTCCACCCCGTTTGTGGACCTCCACAGGACCTTGCACCCCGTGTGTCTTCCACACAGTTTTCCATTGTTTTGTTTGCTTTTAGACTTGCAGCTTTGAGCGTGTTCCCGATATTCAGTTGACAGGTCCTTGCCAATCAGATGGAAGCCAAAGGTCCCCCCAAGGGTATCTGGCCTCTGTTTGCCTCCTGTGTAGCCAGAGAAATTCCTCGCTGCTTGTTGCTGTCCTGGCTTTTGCAAGCGGAAGGGTTTTGAAGATGATGTGGTTCCCAGGTTAGTAAGTTAAGGGTTAGTGGTTTTTGAGCCTGCTCAGGCTGCTTGCACAATTCTTCATATTTATGCTCACATGGATTTTTTGCCTCTCCAGGAGATCTATAACTGTTGTATGTTCCTCCAAGGGGAGGAGCATTTATCCCACCTGAAATATCAAGCTTTTCTTGAGTTTTTATCCTACGCCATGAACACTGCTCCTCCAAGCACATTATCGTGCTGCTTAATGGGGCCTTTCTTTACAGCTCATGCTCACAAATTCGGAAACTGAGTCTCACCACAGTTACATTGACTTGTGCAAGGTTACAGGGCTGGCCGGTTAGCAGAGCTGGGTCGAGGCTCTGCATTCTGACGCCGATGCTGGAGCCTTCCGTGCATCCTTAGCCTGCGTGCCCAGTACACTGCTGTCTATTTAGCGTTTTTCAGGCTCAGGAGCTGAGTGATTCTTGACTAATAAGTGAGCAACAGAGGCTCAGAGAGAAGTGAAACATGTCCTGTGATTAAAAGCACCCAGTTACCAACATGTGACAGCAAGTGCAGAGGGAGATCATGAGGCTTTAGTGCACAAATTCTAAATTAAGTAAAAAAAAAAAAAAGTGCCCTTTTGACCTTTGCTTCTGCTACTGCCTTGTTTTCACTCTTCTCTTCACTTTTCTTGTCACCTTTTCTTCACTTCTCTCGCACTCTTCTTTCTTCCTTCTTTGCCTTTTTTTCTCCAGCAAGAACTAGTGAGCACTGACCTCAATCCGAGGTAGGTTTGATAGTGAAAATCTTCTGTTACCGACATGACCTCATGGTCAGTGGGTGTGAGGAATGTCGTACTCTGCGGCCAGCGCCTCTTTTGCCCTGGAAGATTCTCCATGGAGATGTCACACTTGATTCAACGTGGTAGGAAAGCCATGGACCTGAGGCCTGAGCTTCTCCGAGGAGCCAATGAGTGAGCGACCTTGTTTCTGATTTTGAGGGGATTTTTCAGGTCGTTGCTGCTCTCCACAATAGGTAGTACTGAATGAAGCTTTATTTTTATGTCAGTGAAAGGTAGGATGAGAGTTCAGGGAGCTTTTTAGTTTTGAAAAATGTTTGCAGTTTTAAGATGGAATTTAGAGGAAAGGTCAAGTTTGGAACCGTCAAGCTATAATAAAAGCACAGCACTAGTTGAGATGGCTCCAGGAACTTTTGAAGTGAAAATAAAACACTTATTTCTCTGTTCTTTCAATAATCTGTCACCCATTTAAGTTCTGTTTGTCAAGAGTGCCCTTATTATTTCATATGGTCATGGGGTCACCTCGTATACTAAGGTTGGGGAAGGAGGGACGGAGTACAGTGGACATAATATCACTGTCAGTGTTAGACATTTTATTGGTGTATGCTCACTTTCTTCTGCCTTACTATATCCTTAGCATATTATGCCACATACTGGCTACATTTCACATATATGTGTGTGCATGTGTGTACATATACACATGTACATATATTACACATAATATGTATATATGTAAAGACAGCATGTATATATATATATACATATATATATATATATTTAAAAAAATTCAGTGTGGCTACATGTTCTAATTTGAAGTGTTTTGTAAGTTGTTTGGTTTATTATATTTTCCATTAAATTTTTATGTAAGACAGGTTCTCAAGAGCAGAATGTTTGGGTCAAATGGCATTCACATCTGGCAACCAAAATAATTACGAGGGTTACATTTCCAAAGAGACATTAGTATTTAGTGCCCAGCCAGCAAAATGTTCTCACTAACAAAACATTTGTTTCATATATACGTTCCGATAGAAAGAAGGACATAACTGTGTATTAGTGTATATATAGTTTTTGTTAATATAATACTCAACATGCTCAGAATGCTCTCTCTGTCTCTCTGTCTCTGTCTGTCTGTCTTTCTCTCTGGAACTGAACCCAAGTCTGTTATACTGAGGTACATTCCCAGCTTTATTGTGAAACAGCTTTGGATTTTCAGATAAATTCACTTTAGATCACTAAATTGCCAAGGCTGGCCTTGAATTTATAACTCTCCTGCCTCAGCTTCCCCACCATATAGTATGTGCCACCCATTTTCTTAAGTCTCATTCCTCTGACTTTTAGAAAGCTTCATTTGGCATATGCTTTTTAAAACAAGTTTATCTATTATTTCACACAGTAGAAGTGAAGTTCATATCCTTGCCCTTTAATGTTTTGCGATTATGATGTTTTTATTTTAGCTCTGAAATATTCATCAACTTTCTGTCCAACTTTCTTGGCCAATGTCTTTTTTTAAGTTTTTTAGTCAAGGCTTCCTTCTCATCCCTCTCCCATGCACATACACAAATAAGTACACAGCGTTATGGAGATGGTATGACTCAGCAAATGGACTGTCCTGATCATCCAGGGATATAACTATTTTAACTTGTTAAGATATTCAGAAAATGGTATCCTGAGGCTCTTTTCAAGGGTCCAGTTCAAGGTCCAGAGAGATCTAGACCTGTCCTGGATGGTACATATTCCCTCTGAGTTCATTTTGCAGGCCAAAGGCGATGACCTTGGAGTAGCTGAAGGACACCCTCAGATAGTACCAATTGTTCTTGTCAATGCTTTGTTTCTTTGTATGTTGGTTACACACACTTCTGTTTCCCTGAGAATCTATTTACTTACTTACTTCACACAATAGATATTCTATGGTCTTATTGAGCTGTGACCCCTTGACAGACTCTTGTATGGTTTTTTCTTATGTATCCACTAGAATTGAGAAGTAATTCCTTTCTCAAAAATTTCTCAACTTTTCATGTATGATGCCTGACTTGTGTCTTTGTTAGTGAACCTTTCTCTTTTTCATGTGTCAGAGTTACCTATGAATTGTAGAAGTCTATTTTAAAACAGATGCTTTAATTTTTTTCATATTGATGCAGGATTTGCTGGGTGATTGGATAAGCATGGAACAGGGTGATGGAGGAAGGGGGGCAGGTGCCCCCTTGCCGTGGCAGAGTGGAGATGGGAAGGGTGAGTGGCACAAGCAGTGTTTGGACCCCAGAACTGATGAGGCTGGTGTGTCTACAAAGTGCAAAGCTTTACCATGCTTTCAAAGCTGACATAAGAGGTAGGGGCTAGTAAAGTCTCACTAACTATAAATAAAACCAGTAAGGACTAAAGTTTCTGAACTTGTGGAGTGGATAGCTTTCCAAGATAAAATTAACTTCCTATTTCTGCAGATTTCTCTCTTTCTTAACACAGAGCATGTATTTAATCTAATTCAGCAAATATTTGAGACAAAAAAAAAAAAACTAGGTTCCATGTGGAGTGCTTTATGGCTGGACAAATGATTAAGGTACAGCTACTGCTGTTACAGAATTATGTACCTGGTAGAGAAATGTGTGTTAAAATTATATGAAAAGAAAATGTAAACCTGAGAGGGGACTTTCGAAGTCACCAGTATACTCATCTTTGATTCTGTTTTTCACCCAGAATTCATTCTAATGAAGTGAATGTTTTCTCTTTCAGATTTTTCCTGACTTGTTTCACCTTCACTACTAGTCCCTCAATTATTATTTTATCATGAGTTGAAAAACATTGTAGAGACATTACAACTTGTCCTTTTTATTTCAAAAAGTGAACACATAAAAAATGGTATGACGGATGATTGATATGTATTACAACATTGAGGAAACTCTAGGAATTAGGCAGAAGGGTTTGTAATATATCCAGCATTAGGAAACTAGCTCACCAGTTACTAGAAATGGTTGCTCAGACTTTTGGAAATCATGTTTTCAAAAGATAATGCATAAACTGTAGTGTGTGTGTGTATGTGTGCATGTGTGCACACAAACACACACAGTTATTAATGGTTTATTCTTGACATTTATTGGATTATTTCTTTTCCTTGTTCCTTTCTAAATATTACCTCCACTCGGACCTAGTTATAACCGCTCACAATTCACTGTACTTCAGAATAGACATGGACTCCCAATGTTACCTTTAGGTATCACAGAATACTAGACACTAAGTGTAGTTATCCGTTGTGTCTACAGGTATGTAAACTTCTTCTGCCAAGTTTGTTATCATGTTGCCATAATGAAAGTCAAAGAAATATCTCTCCTTAACTTCTGAATTTCATACAGATTTTTTCCCTGAGTGATAATATTGCAAATTCATACATTTTAGCCTCTAAAGCAAATATGTGGAGCTGAAGTTTATATTTATTTTAAATTAATGTTTAGCTCAGCACTGAAATGCTGAAGGAAAGACTATTTCTTCTTCTTCTTTTTTAAAATACCCTTTTGTAGTAAAGATATATTTTGATGCTCACTGCTCTGTTGAATAGTTGTATCAGAAGAGAAATTTAATTCACATTCTAGTATATCAAAGCATTTTATGAGTTGCTGTCTTAGAGAAGTAATTGAACATTACTATTTTTAATTACTTACATATTATGTATAAAATCATGAAAATGAGCCTGGAGTTGGATCGTCTTTAGAAAAGTGAAGATACACAATGCCATATCAGAAAGAATAAATTCTATGCGTCAAGTCTTGAAGTGTGGGGTTGTAGTCTCAGTTCTGTCTCTCACTTGTTCTTTGGGACCTTAGAAAAAACTTTCACATCATATAGTTTTATCTCCCACTGTTATTAACAAACAGATTGCAAACTTTCCCTCTTCTAGGCACCTCCCAGTTGGTGCCTTCTGTTTTCAATTGTGTAAATAAAGTTGCTCCATTGAATTAAGTTCAGAACATTTAGATGAAAAGAACATGTCACAAATCAATCTGTCACCCAATTACAGGTACAATCTATCATTCTTGTTTTTAGCTTCTCAGTTACTGGCATAAATTGTCCGTAGTACCCTGCATCTCAATGTTATATGTGAAACATTTTCCATATGTTTAGTATTTCACCATATGGTTATACTGATAATTTCATTATTTTAAAATTTTGCTGTGGTCAACATTTTTGTGCGTAAATATAGCTCAGTTCCTCAGAAATCTTGAACATGATGTGTGGGGGTTGAAAATCAGGGTCAAATGGTTATTCACATTTGGGGAGGACTTATTTCCAATATGGGAAGTTTCTGTAATTGTTACAGCAATGTTGAGTCAGTCTCTCCCTAACCAGGCCAGCATTAAATGTGTTCTTGGCATTAGCGTCTCTCTAGTTATTGTCAGGTTCAATACATGTTTCCACGTGTCTCTTGTCTAGTTATATTTTTATGTCTCTTTGAAAATGAATCGTTTGCAATTTTCAGGATCACATTCACAATGAAACAAAAAGCAAACATTTTAAAGGGAATGGCAAATGTCTTGCTAGAAAAATTCTAAGGCTTTTTTTAAAGTCATATGATGGCCCTATGAATAAATCGAGTACCATATCTTATTCCTAATGGAGAGCTAGAGATTGCTAAGTGATCATTTCCTCTTACATTCATGTAACCTTACATCAGTTGCTTTTAAATTTTAGCTTCATAGTTATTAGCAAATGGTGTAACAAAAAATTCTGAAAGTGTCTTGAAAATAAACAGGCCAAATAGCTAAAAGAAATGTGAACACCAAGAGTAATTAGGAACAGGGTCCAGTCTGGAGAGATGGCAAAGCTCTTTACAAGGCACTGGTCATCGAAGTGGCAAAGTCTTGGTGGAAGGTGTGGGGTCACTGCAGAGGCAGCCGTGCCAGACACCGAGCAGCCGCACAGGTTTCTGTCCTGCAGCACAGGACCTACCCTGAGGTGGTCTGAAAAGGAGGCCTGTCCTGGTGGTGCCGGGATGTCTATGTCTTGGGCAGTTCTCCCCCACTGAGCCACTCATGCAGCCTGGGATGTCTGATTCCAGGAAAGGGTTACGCCGTGGATGTATATCAAAGTAAACCTTAGGTAAGGTAAGATTCAAAAATAGAAAAAGTTTAAGAAATACTATCTCGCTGTATTTCTAGTTACTCGAAATGGGGTGTGTGTGTGTGTGTGTGTGTGTGTTTAGACTTAGGCTGCTCCATGGACAGTCACACACAGGCCCTCATCCCTGCTGCCAGCACACAAAAGCATCAATGGGCAATATGTAAAGTGTCCAATAAATAAAGATAAAATCATATTATTGTGTTGTTTTCTCACATATCCATTCCCACAGTGAGTTTTATGAGTCTCCTAATGTTTTGGCAAACTCTGTGATGAAGTAGTACCTCATGATGTTTTTCATTTGCATTCTCCTAATTTTGCTAGAGGTTTTTGTCTGTTCTGTTTCACCTCCTATCACCTGGTGTCCCAATGCCATGGAGATCTTTGTAGTTTCTCCGGGCCAGTGTGGACTAAAAGGCTGCCAGGTAATAAAATATAACTAGATAAGTTAGAGCCTTCTCCAGGGCCCAAGATCCTGGGATTCAACTTAGGAGTCTTTCGCGTACCTGGGTCAGACATGGCTGGTCATCCTAGACTCAGTATGGAGGAGGCTTTGCCTCTGTTGCTCCCGAAGAGTTTTGTATGTGTTTTATGTGCTGTTTAGTTGCCCTGTGGCTCCCTTTGGCGGGATTTGAGTTCCTACCTGCCCTTCGGGTGCTATAGTCCAGCTGTGGCTGATGTCTGCTTTTGCACTGCTGTTCATACAGCTGAGCACCTCTAGAGCTTGCCTGCTTCCAAGAAGCACCAATAATCCCTTTTACTCCCGAAGCAGGAGAGTTATTTTTTGTTTCTCAGAGATAAAAATGAGTCAATGGTGAAGTCACGTGCATGAGACACATAACCGTTCTTAGAAGATGCATGCCAGGAGATTGTTCGGCTGAGGTAGAAGCGTCCTTTCCCTGCTGCTTTGTCCTCATGGCCTTTGCGGGCCACTGCCGAAACGTCGGCTTTGCCCTCCCTGCTGTCTTTCCATTATTGTGCTTGCCACAGGAACTGAGAGCATTATGACACAGTTGGGGCTGGTTTCTCTTCTCTTTCGGACATCATTGTTTGTCACAGTTCTAATTTCTCTTTCTTCACTCAGATGATAAAGTTGTAAGAATCACTATACTTACAGTTCCTTTTGCTGTGGAAGTTCAAGGAGCACCATGTATTGCTCTCCTTGGCGATTCCTTCATTAATCATCTCACATTTAGATCAGCTTGGATTTTACGAAGCACTTTACATCTGTTATGTCACTTGATTGTCATAAATATTTATTTGGCAACCAGGCCAGGGATTATTATCCATGTTTTACAGATGAGAAAATTAAGGCCAGTGATGTCTAGAAGGCCCCAGTGTGTGGCCAATACCAGAGGCGGGTGCCAGACCTGTGATCACATGTGTTGCTGAGTTCTTGCCATTTTTCTTTCTGTACACAAAACTTTTTTCAGGCTGGCTCTGAGCTCACTATATAGTCCAGGCAAACTTCGAACTCAGCAGTCCTCCTGTCTCTGCCTCCCGAGTGCTGGGATTACAGGCGTGAGCCACCACGTCCAGTACTGTGGTATGTGGTATTGATTGCTGGTCGGCGTGAGTGACCACACCCAGCATTGTATGTGGTTACCGGGGATCGAACTCAGGACCTTGCACTTGCGAGGCAGGCGCCAGAACCACTGAGCTAATCCTTCAGCCCTGAACACAAAACTTTTAAGAGTTTCAAGAAACTTCCTGTCCAAGTTGTAAGTGTGTTAGTGACTTCTCAGTGGTCTAAGCACTACAACCATTACTGAACATTTCTTTTCCTTCATCTGTTGGTGTGGATACTTTTAGAGAATCCATTAGACATAAATGTTCCCCCCTTTAGTCAAGCATTGAGGCTGACATTTTCAAAGAAAACAGAGACCTATAAAAAACTGTGTCTTTAGTATCTGAGCAACCACTGTAGTCGAGAGTTTGGAATTTTCTCCCTGAGGCTTTGTAGGTCTAAGTTACCACAGAGCATAACATTTGGGGGCTCCCTGATTTGGATTCCTTTTTAGATAATAGCAGGTCTGTATGTTATGTGACATTTGTGTTCTGACCTTCAGTTTTAAGGAACTGAAAGTTCAGGACACTTTGTTATGACTTGAGTCCAAGTAAATTCCCTCGTGAGTACAAGGATTCAGAACTTTGGAATATTAGCAAGAAAGGGACTTTCATCCATATACCCTTTCTTGGTTAGAACACACGGCCAGATAGTTGTAGAGCTTAAAACAGACTCTTGAGATTGGATTTATTCAGCTTCCACTGCTTTCTTCCACAGCAGTAAATCCTTCATGACCTTGGTCTGCTTCCTCTCAGTAGGTTGGAAATACTGGAAGAATGGCTCCTTCTGTGCATGGCTCTTCTCCCTGTTGTGGCCAGAATGCCTTTCATAATTACTCAGGAGTTATTTGTGCAGTGGATGATTTGAACCTATCTCATATTGAGGGAAAAAAAAGTCCTTATTGCCCATGGACAAACTACATTGTAAGACTTTGAGTTTATTTGTTTGTTTTAAATCAGGATTTGTTATGGATAATTAGCCATTCTAAATGTTTTAACCAGAAGGGATTTAATACTGGGCAATAGTTGATGTGAAATCACTGGAGGACAGTATGGCTGCACTGAATGTCTAGTAATGAATACTAGAAGTGCATAAGTTTACTGCATTTTTACAGTCAAGAAATAGGAGGATCATAAGCATATCCTTAATGTTGAGTCAGGAATGCACTACAGTGTCTGTGAACCAGAGGTCCAGAAGCCATGATCCCAGCAGCTCAAGCCTGTAATTCCAGCATTGTGAGAGTCTGAGGCAGGAGAACCTTAAGTTTGAGCTCAGCCTGGGCAATTCAGCATTTAATGAGACTGTTTCTCACCATAATGATAGAAAAGAGCTGAGGATGTAGTTCAATGTGAGTACTTTGGGTTCCTTTCCAGCAGCAGCAGCAAAAACAACCCCCACAGCAGCAAAGTCATGACCTCATGAACAGGAGGAGGACCTGGGTCTTGAGGCACTGAGTACAGGTACCTCCTCTATCACAGGTGCTTCTGGGTAGTCGTCAAACTGAGGACTCAGTATGAAAACACAGGTACAAGGGCCAAGGATTTAGCTCAAGCGGTACTGTGCCTACCTTGAAAGCACAAGCACCCAAATTTGATCCCTGGTACCAAAACAAAACATCCAAACAAACAAATAAGCAAACAAACATGGGTACAAAAAAGCTCAGGTCTCCACGACCATGTTTCCAAGAGGAAAGAGATGAGAGTGGCAGGAATAGGCCTCTGTCTTATCTTTGCCTTCAGAGTCTTCAAGACAGAATTTCTTTTGCAATGAAAGCCTAATCTGCAAGGCAGCCTCTAGGAGTGGACACGTTTAAGCGCCGGCTCACTGTGCCCAACACAGTCGTGTGATAGTTTGCACCATTGTGGGCTCTCTTCCATATGGCTGGGGAAGTAGTAAGACTCCAGTGAGGCTGGAGCAACAATTATGTTCTATTAGGGCTCTTCTCGGCTGTATAATTAATTATATAATAGAATGGAATGTAGCAGTTTTACTTTAGGGAATCCCTGTGGGGAATTCCTATTTATCAGAAAAATGCCATAAAGAGGGAAGACCCTGAACTGGGAGACGTTATAAACTCTTTTGGTTTCAAACATCCTGGAAAGTACTAAAGAAAGACGTGGATGTTTCTATTATCACAGCCTGTCTGGGGGGAAGTTCCATCTGAAGCAAAGGTTGCCAAGTTTCCAACTGTTGGTCCACTCTCGGTGTGCTCCTGTCTCTCCGGCCTGGTCCACATGTGGGATCTGTGTTGGAAATGAATGTAAAATAGTTGATATAAGATGCAGCAAGCGAAGATGTGGACTCCGGGCTTGCAGTGAATCCTCCTGGCTTCTCCCTGAAGTCTCATGTAGCCCCGAGGAAGGAATGTGAAATAACAGCTAGTAGTGCTTTTCAGCATTTCCCTTGTACTCCAGTGTATACATTTCAGCACAGTAATTTTCTGTTGACAACAAAAGAGTTGAACAAACTTATGTCAACTCTTATACTCCTATAACCAAGTAGGTGTCATAAAATCACTGGTAATATTGGCCATAGTAGGGGACAGGGGAGAGCAAGAAGTAAGGATACAATTGAATACATCATCTGGTTTTCTTAGAAAGGTAGGCCTTCTTCGCTGACTGAGTTTGTTGTTAATAGGTTGTTTGATTTGTGCTATATTTGCTTTTTCTTCCTCCAGTTCAATCATTCTCTTCCCTTTTTTCTCTTTCTGAGGTGCACATGCTTCTAGAGCAGAGAAGCCCCCCAAATCATTGCCTCCCCGGCTAGTTGCTCTGGCCCCTTAGCAGCTGCAATTCTGCTACAAATCATAAGCATGATAAAGCGTGGGGGTGCACGCCTATTTAGGCTTTGCTGACACTAAGTGACAGAAAGCTCATTATCACAGTACTATAAAGGGGTGACTAGCGGAGTTATCAGAAAAAACTAATAAAGGACCAGGCCCTGATTAATAATCAGACCCAAGAAACAAGCACGCATTGGATGTGTGGTCATCCTTGTCATAAGGATCTTTCAGAACAGTGTTTGAAATGCAAGCTGAAACGATTGAAAACCAGGCGTGATCTGTGTGTGCTCATGTTCAGACACAATACCGGCCCTCACTGAGAGGAGCCCGAGGGGAAGCGTATCCGCTGATGCGATCCCGGAAGTGACCTGAAACAGCGTCTCTTATTCTCGCCCAGGCGCTTTCGCTCACCGCTTCACCAGATTTTGTCTCTGTTTCAAAATCTTGAAATAAAAGTGTAACAACTTCTAACTTTCCATGTTTTCAGAAAAAGGTCGCCAGTTGAAAACATTTCCAGTTGTTGTGCTATTAAATTGCAAAACTAGCCTGTCTTACATCATTTGAATTTACAATATTTAATGAGCTTTTCTGTTTATCATACCATCTAGAATATTAAGAAATAATTTCTGAAGGCTATTGGGTTAGCATTAATATTTTTTTTTAATTTCAAAGCATGTTATGTATAAAGTTGATAATGTTTGCTAAAACTAATGTGTCCTTGAAGGTTGCAAATTTATATCTTCCTCTACCCTACATTATTTTTCCATTTTAATAGATTTTTAATTTAGAAACTTGGTTGTCTTTTTAAACAAATGATGGAATAGGTTGCCTTTTTAACAATTAAAGAGTCAAATAATTAAAAAAATTAAACTGGAAATTTTAATGTATAACAATGTTTAAATTCAGTAGCACCAAGTGAAATTTTAGCACCCAAATTCCACGCAGAAGCTTTAAGCTAGTTTATATATAGTGTTTGTGACATTATCTACCTGTAGTGTGGTGAACGCTTGAGAATTTTATAAAGAAAAAAAAATTACGAGCAGTGTACTGTGAAAAAGCCTGAGTACAGTAGCTCACTCTGAGTCTTGTATCTGTGATTACTCTATGTTGGTTCTGAAGGCTGGATCCAAAAAGCTTCATATGTAGTAACTGTCAAATGTACATGTGATGTGAGAATGTGACTACCCTACCCACATTCATCAAAGGAAAAAAAAATGATTATTTCTTCTTTTCCAGGTCACAAGATAGACTTCTTTCTGTTATCCTTTTTATTTTTATGGAGATACCACTGTGAATTTACAATAGAGGAGAAATACAAACAAAATTATTAAAAAATTAAGAGCAATTAACACATCTCTCAAGTGGTAGTAAAATCCCATGACCTGTCTAATGGGCACAGCAGACTTGTAAATAGATATCTGAAACACAGTGTTTACATGTTTTAATACAAGTTTGAACAGGCTGTCGGGAACACAGACAAACCAGCAGCAATCAGCTTCCAGACCTGCTGCCTTAGCGGTAGGTTAAGAACGACGTTCCACATTCCCACTGAAGAGCTTGCTGGGCTTCATTAGAGATTGTAGTGTTGATTTTCTCCAGCATCACTTTTCACCCTCTTGGAAGGGCGAAAGCTGCACGTGTTAGACACTCTGTACCTCATCTTGTGACATCCAGATTTCAGCTTTTGGAAGTAGATCTACTGAGCTCAGAAGAGTTTAAACTATGGTTTTTTTCTCTCCATTGGCTTTGCACAGCAAAGCAGCCTGTTACTCGAAACAGAGAACTATGAGGAAAGCTCTATGAAAGAAAGCTTTATAGAAGTGCAAGCATGGGATCTTCTGTGAAGGACCTATATCACTGTCGAATATAAAATGTTGTGGGAGGCGAGTTTGAAGATAACCTTGTTAATCATTTATTATTTCACAGTTGAGGACATGGAAATCTAGAGACGATAAGCATTTTGTTGGTCACTTAGCTAAGTGGACCCTTTGCCATTAAATATGATACAGGCTATGATGTTGGGACTGTGTGTGCTAATGTTCATTGGAATGGGTGTTGGCACTTTGGAAGAGATTCTTTATTTTATGTCCATCTGTAGACATTCTGTCTACTTACCATCCAGCAGTCAACAGTGTAGAAACTTGTTCAGTGAAACTTTCCTGCTGCTGATACTCTTTGGAGGCTGAACTCCTGGGTTTGAATCTAGTTTCCAGTCTGTTTTAACTACTGTGTTCCATTGCATAAGACTTCAGCATCTCTAATCTTGTTTCTTTGAAGGAAATACTCAAATGAGGAGACACACATTCATTCCTAAAGTTGCTCCTAGCTGACATTCTCTTAAATACATGATTCTAGCTGCTGTCAAACTTATTTTCCCTGTGCCTAATAGAAATTGTTAAAAAAAAAAAAAAAAGGCCAGTTAGTATTTGTTCCACTTTCTTAACCTTCTCTGAAAGTCTTGGTCTTCCAGTGTGATTGTTTCCCTGTCAGGGTGGATTATTTCATTTCTAAGTGACACTGTAAATTTAAAGTGAGAGTGGGGTCTGAGAACATGTCTCTGTTCTTATCAGATATGACATTTACTTGTGTCGACCTGATGCTTTTCCTTCTTGCTTCTTCTTAGTTCTTTTGTGATCTACGAAGGCAGTTGGGGTTTTTCTTGACATCCACTGTATTGTCAATAATAGGGAGGACACTGTTCAGCATTACTTTTATTGATACCGAGTCCCGCCTTGACTCTACAGTGACAGTCTGTGGAGAGTCGAAACATAGTTCTGTAAGAAACTTTAGTTAACTCAGTATGTGGACTTGTGGGAGAATTCTGGAAGATGAAAGTTGAAAGGAACAGTAACAGGTACTTCATCTTTAATTATAGCCAGGGAGAGTCACCAGGGTCTAAGGAGGTCAGGGGACTAAAGTGATATCGTGAGTTAGTGACTGACTGAGAAATTACACCCAAGCCCTCTGCATCTCTGTCTAGTGCTGTTTCCAGCCTTTCCAAGTGTCTCTCAGACATCCTATATAAAGGCTTGGCATTTCTGGAGAGTGGTTCTCTCGTTACCCCTTCTGAGCAATGCCAGCTGTCCATGCAGAGAATGGGGCATTTAGCCAGTGTTGGGCCAAAGCTGTCTGTGAAGAGCAGTTGAGTGAATATATTGACATTTTCAGCCATGACAGATCCTGCTTTGCTCTTCCGGCTCTATCTGACCTGATGCTTCAGAGAAAGGGTGATTACATTTGCTGTTCAGCTAACAATTGTGTGTAATTTTCAGCCTGCCTTATTCCTCAGCTCTGCCTTCCCACGCTTCCATCACATGCCACAGCAGATCTGCTTGGTAATTACACTGGTAGGGACTTACCTACGCCGTTTGGAAAAGGTTTGCCTAAAGTGCTTATTTACTTGTGCATAATAAATCTTGATTGATACCTTGGTAATCTCTGAGATCAATCCAAGACTCCCTCCCACAGTAGGGAGGGCTGAAGAGTCAGGGAAACAGGTGACCAACAAAAAAAAAAAAAAAAAAAAAAGAAAGAAAGATGAGAGAGGAGAGTTGTGCTTCCTCACTATTGGGCTAAGGTGAGAATTATAAATGGTTTGGTCAGTTCTGTGGTCAGGATTGTACATAAACTAATAAGAGGCTGTGAGCAGATTTGGTGTTAGTACTTATCTAATCTAATCAGCATATTTCAGAGAAAGATGTCACATACTAGAGAGCAGAAGTTGCACTATAAGCTTGAGGCTGAACTAAGACTAGAAGCTGGGTATGGATTCTGAAGATTAGGCATCTCCCAGCCAAATACTGACTTTCAGAAGAGGATAAACAGCTGTACCAAAGAGAGGGAAGCACACTGTGCCATCTTCATAGGTGGTTAAGAAAGCAGTCTTGAAGTCCAGAAACCGAAGGTGTAAATGAGTTCTAAAATGTATGTAAAATAGGAAGGAAATGTTCAAAGGGAAAAGGAGGGGAGGGACTAGTAAAGAAGGGAAAGGAAAAAAGTGATGGTTAAAAAGAAAAGGAAACAAAGACGCATGTAGGGAATGGAGGTTGTAGGGAGGCCAGGGGAATGGAAACAATGAGAATCAAGATGTGTCACGTACTGGTACAAATCCTCAATGTTAAATGTGATCACAATGTATAGATAAAATGTACCAATAAAATCAATTAAAAAATTCCAGGAAGGCACTGACTTTTGTATAGAGCAAAGATAAAGGGAAACCTTCAGTTATTTATGTTGTAAATGTTTGTTTAAGTCAAGAAGAGAGATGGATGCTAAAGTTAAGTTGACCATCAGCTACTGCTGATGCCCAGCTCACAGCACTTCAGTTTCTCAAATTGATGCCATTAACATAATGGTGTTAATTTCTGTCCGTCTCCTCAATATCATTCATTTATTCAGCAAACACTGACTAAGAGCCAGGCCTTGAATTAATCACCCAGGGAAATCTAGGGACTAACGACAGTGTCATTTAGACAGTATGCTTTAAGTCAATTATTCTCAACCTTTGTTTCAGCATAGCTACATGAAGGAAATGGAGATGTAGCTCAGTAGTAGAGTGCTTGTGTAGCAGACACAAGGCCCTGGATTCCATTCTTAGCACTACAGAGGCATGCATACTTACATAATACCTGTATGTATAAAGATCCCATGTGAAGTTAGTGTGCAGTTTGGAATGCCACTGTTTTAAACTTTTGCACCCTATGTTAGATAATACCATGTACTGGTTGTTTGTTTGTAACTTTAGCGATCTAGATCAAATAAACAAAAAATAAATTGTATGTTTATAAAGTAGATTATTGATCTGGATAAAAAAAGCAATACATGAACAAATATGAACAACCTGTTTTTGCTTATGGCGGTAGATTGTGCTCAGGTAGTTTCGAGGAAGATAAGTGGACTGACTAGTGTCAGAGGTCATTTGATCTATGTCCCTCAGAGATGGTGGCAGAGCTTAGTCATCATATGGTCTGTGTTAGTCATTTCATTCTGTTGTGCCTATGGTTTGGTCTGTTGACTATTGGCTTAATTGGATAGTGACTGGCTGGTTCTCTATTGTTAGCTTTCGAGGAATAAAAGTAAAGACATTATAGCTACTAGGATCCCAGAAGAAGGAATGGAGATAGTAAGAGCAAAGCTACTGTTGCTAGAAGACCACAGATTTGAGGTTTAAGGAAACCCCTCCACCATGTCCATGTATTGGGTTTGAGGAAACCCCTCTACCATGTCCATGTATTAGGTTTGAGGAAACCCCTCCACCATGTCCATGTATTAGGTTTGAGGAAACC
>PVIC010031015.1:0-21540 GCA_004025085.1 Thryonomys swinderianus | reverse complement strand
TGCCTGGGCACCATAGTGAGCTCAGGGCCAGCCTGAACTACAACGCGAGACCCTGTCTCAAAAAGCAAAAAAAAAAAAAAAAAAAAAAAAAAAAAAAAAAAAAAAAAAAAAAAAAAAAAAAAAAAAAAAAAAAAAAAAAAAAAAAAAAAAAAAAAAAAAAAAAAAAAAAAAAAAAAAAAAAAAAAAAAAAAAAAAAAAACCAGGAATCAACAAATGGGATTCTATCAAACTAAGAAGCTTCTCCACAGCAAAGGAAATAATCAAGAGTGAAGAAATAACCTAGAAAATGGCCAAAGTATTTGCCAGCTACTTCTCTAACAGAGGACTAATATCTAGAATATATAAAGATCTAAAAATATTTAGATCCTCCCACAATAAAAGACCCAATAAAAAAAACAGTCAATGTAATGAACAGACACTTCTCAGCAGTACAAAATGACCAATAAATCCATAAATAATGCTCAACCCCTCTGGCCACTAGAGGGGTGGAAATTAAAACAACACTGAGAGTGCTGGGGATTTAGCTCAGTGGCACTGTGCTTCACAAGGTTCCAAGTTCGATTCCCTGTACTGCAAAACAAACAAACAAAAACAAACCTAATGGGATTTCATCTAACTCCAAAAAAAGGGCTATTATAAACACAATTGGTTGTGTTATATAACTTCAAAAGTAAATCACTTACCTGTCTGCTTCAAATCTTTGCTAGAACATTCCTCTTATTGCCCTCTAAAAAGAACATTTAAATACTATTTCAAAGTGCAAGTTAATACTATCAGTGGTTATAATCAAAGATTTTCTATAATGTTTCAAGTTCAACTTTGTAATTTTTTTATTCCTGTTTTCACCAAAAATGCTCTCTGCAGGAGACCAGCTTGAAACCACACTGAGCAGGCTTATGAATCAGCTATTGATTAAAATTCTGAGTCTGCCCTAGGCCTATATGACTCTAGACAAGCGTTTGGTTGGCATAAGGAAACAGAATTCCCTAAACCAATGCCCACAATTGAGATCTCAGTGGTCAATGATGTTGTGGTGTCTCTGAAAGCAAGATACTACAGCTAAGGATTTATGAC
Source organism: Thryonomys swinderianus (assembly GCA_004025085.1). Lineage (NCBI taxonomy): Eukaryota > Metazoa > Chordata > Mammalia > Rodentia > Thryonomyidae > Thryonomys > Thryonomys swinderianus. The sequence goes on along the minus strand of PVIC010031015.1, from coordinate 20,466 downwards.
TCTTAGACAACTATTCTCCTGCTACTCGTTAACTGCAACCTGCCCTTCTCAGGACTGCACTGTTTTTCTCTGTTATAAGCCTGGCTTTCAGCAATGCCTCAGTCCTGCTACTCCCTGCATCTACCTTTATGTCCCTGCTTTGTTGTCAATAAATACTGACAAGCCTGAGCCTCATGATCTTAGTTTGGCAGAGTTTAGGCCATCCTGGGCCCCCATTAACAACAATCCTTTCTCTATGGCTGTCTCTGTCTTTTATACTTGGCCATACTCTCAGACAGGTGGTTGGGCAGCCTCTGATGATTCTCAGACCAAGTCAGAGGCAAGTCAAGTCTAAATCCTGTACTGAGTTTCTTGGAGATTCAAATTTATAAGAAACTTTTGGAGCATTTAGTTCAATACTTTAATGAATGTCCTAAAACAAAAACTGTGTGGGTGGAGCAAGGCTAAGCAAGGACTATTGCTGACTGTTGAATTTTAAGTATCTCAGTAGACATAAGCTGACCACTTACCTGAAAAAAAGAGTTTTATGTATTTCATCTCAGTCAAACACCACCTAAGAATAAAACAAAAACTGCTTGTCATTGGAGGCCTTTCTAATACAATACTATCTACCATTTATCAAAAATGTTGAAGAGTTTACTAAGCAGTTTACACAGATCATCTTCTATAGCTTTCACTAAAACTACTAAAGGGAGAGTACTGCTTTTTTACAGATTAACATTCTGAGGCTCCAGAGAGTTAGGTGACTTGCTGAGAATTATATGACTAGAAAGTGACAGAGTAAGAATATGAATCCCTCCTTTGATTAGCTGTTCTTGACCCTATTCTAGATTATCTCTTACAGACTTGGTCACAGATGCTTATTCTGAAGTGGATTTCTAAGAACTGTAGTCAAACATGATTCAGAAGTATAATTTTAAGCCCTAAAGGCCCAGATGTTCCCCTTTGGTGGACCTGACACTGAGCTCAAGTGAAGTCCACTACCCTGTCCCAGATTTCAGCACTTTATTTTTTGCCTGAAAATTTCTAAGAACAGTTTTCCCCAGTGGTGTGGTCCACAAACAACATGACACAAACACAAGACACTAAGTCCTTGTGAACAATAAAGACAGGTGAACCCAACTCCAAATGTAGCAGGTCAGAATCTCTGGGGGAACCCGGGGGTTCTTTTACGTGGTAAATGTTTTTTTTTTTTTTTTTTTTGAGACAGGATATCACTTTGTTGTTCAGGCTGGCCATGAGCTCACTATGGAGCCCAGGCAAGCCTCAAACTCAGCAATCCTCCTGCCTCTGCCTCCCAAGTGCTGGGATTACAGGTGTGAGCCAACATGCCCAGCTCACCTGGTAAATTTTAGACTACTAATTGCCTTGGAACAAAGACAGTAACCAGAAGGAAATAAATGGAAAGCTACACTCCATAATAATTACATGGGGCCACATTTGTATTAAAGACAGGACACACACGCACACACACATACACACATACACACACACAGAGAAAAACAGGACAGAGATCTTACGAAAAGATGAATGTTCAAAACCTTGGCTGTACATGGTTTGTTTAAAAAAAAAAAATCTCAAGGCTTAGCATGCATCTCAGACTAATTAAATAAAAATGAATGGATTCTACGGATCAGTACTTTCCAGTACCATGTGATTCTGATGCATACCCACGGCTAAGAATTTGCATCAATCTGTCCCTTACTTCCTATTTTAGATTGGAAAATAATAATTCTAAGACCTACAGAACTTAAAGGGCTTCAGGAGTGGAAGTTACTTGTTCTCTCTCCACAATCCAGAATGAACCAATTATTCCTCAAGGGAGACAGCATCAGAATCAAATTTTATTACTTCGCTTTTTCAAAGGTGTCTGGATTTTTTATGAGGTTTTTTGTTTTGTTTTTCAGAGAAAAAGTCTCACTAGTCCAGACAGGCCTTGAATTCACTATGTAGCCCAGGCTGGGGTCAAATTTGTGATTCTCCTGCCTCAGCCTCTCAAGTGTTGGAATTAAAGGTGTGCACTAACATGCTCAGCTGTTCTACAGGTTTTTTAAAAGTTTTGTTTTTTTTTTTTTTTGAGACAAGGTCTCGCTTTGTAGTTCAGGCTGGCCCTGAGCACACTATGTAGCCCAGGCAAGCCTCGAACTCAGCAATCCTCTTGCTTCTGTCTCCCAATGCTGGGATTACAGGTGTGAGCCACCACACCTGGCATTGCGGTATGTGGTACTGATTGCTGGTGGGCGTGAATCACCATGCCCGGTATTGTTGTATGTGGTTACCAGGGATTGAACCAGGGACCTTGTACTTGCTAGGCAGGCGCTGGAACCACTGAGCTAAATCTCCGGCCCTTGAAGAGTATTTCTTATATATTCTCTCTCTAGATTCTTATAAAGACACAAACAGGGGCTGGAGATTTGGCTCAGTGGTTCCAGTGCCTGCCTCGCAAGCATAAGGTCCTGAGTTTGATCTTGGTAACCACATACAATGCTGGGCATGGTAACTCGTGCCCACCAGTAATCAATACCACATACCACAGTGCTGGGCCTGGTGGCTTACGCCTGTCATCCCAGCACTTGGGAGGCATTGGCAGGAGGATTGCTGAGTTTGAGCCTTGCCTAGGCGACATAGTGAGCTCAGGGCCAGCCTGAACTACAAAGTGAGACCCTGTCTCAAAAAAAAAAAAAAAAAAAAAAAAAAGACACAAACAGTAAGCATTGCAAAATTTGTTAATTTTGGACTGGGGATTTAGCTCAGTGGTTCTAGTGTCTGCTTTGCAAGCACAGGTCCTGAGTAACTACATACCACAATGCTGGGTATGGTGGTTCACACCTGTAATCCCAGCACTCAGGAGGCAGAGGCAGGAGGATTGCTGTGAGTTTGAGGTTTGCTTGCAGTACATAATGAGTTCAGCGCCAGCCTGAACTACAAAGCGAGACCCTATCTCAAAAAACAAATACAGGGCTGGAGGATTAGCTCAGTGATTCTGGCACCTGCCTTGCAAGCGCAAGGTCCTGAGTTTGATCCCCAGTAACCACATACAATGCTGGGCGTGGTGACTTACGCCCACCAGCAATCAATACCACATACCACAGTGCCAGGTGTGGTGGCTCATGCCTGTAGTCCCAGCACTCGGGAGGCAGAGACAGGAGGATTGCTGAGTTTGAGGCTTGCCTGGGCTACATAGTGAGCTCAGAGCCAGCCTGAACTACAAAGTGAGACCCTGTCTCAAAAAAAAAAAAAAAAAAAACTTGTTAGATCTTTTTTGGAGGAGAGTAAATCAGAAGTTCACTAAGTGTACTTACAATTACTTAAGAGGTAGATCCAGAATTAAAATAATTTATTTTCTACATTTTGGACTAAGTAAATTTGTTAAGGCCAGTGACTTAGCTCAGTGGTTCCAGTGCTTGCCTCGCAAGCGCAAGGTCCTGAGTTCAATCCCAGTAACCACATACAACAATGCTGGGTGTGGTGACTCATGCCCACCAGCAATCAGAACCACATACCACAGTGCCAGGCGTGGTGGCTCACGCCTGTAATCCCAGCATTTGGGTGGCAGAGGCAGGAGGATTACTGAGTTTGAGGCTTGCCTGGGCTACATAGTGAGCTCAGAGCCAGCCTCAACTCCAATGCGAGACCCTGTCTCAAAAAAAAAATTGTTAAATGTAGTTAAAGATGCAAAGATATATAAGACATTATCCATTCTCTTGGTCAGTGTCCAGTCTTTTTGGGAGAACAGAAACAGCTAAAATGCTCTACTGCCTGGCTGGTGCCTTAGACTAGAACAAGCTAAAAATCTTTCTTGATTGACCTCGGTAATCAAGTTCAATTCTCTCCAAATTCAGTTTATGGTATTTTCTAAATTTCTTACTTTTATGGCTACTGATTTTATGAAGTCCAATATATGTAGCCATTGGAATTCTAGGCAACGTCATATAGCTGAAAAATCCTGGGTGAAGGAGAGGACAGAGAAAGATGCAATTTTCTTGAGGTTCATCTCATACTCTCCAAAGTCAAGAATATGATGCAGAACTCTAGGAGATTCTAATATTATGGACTAAATCAGTAAGAAATGGTATTCACAGAAATATTTCTTCCATAGCATTTTAATAACTGAATAGTTTCCAATTTATGTTGTTGAAAATGACTACTGCATACCAGAGAAAATAGCATGTAGGAAATGTTTTATGCATAATTCAGAGTAGTGGAGATCACAGAAAAGAACATTCAAAGGCAAGCTTTCATGAGGATTTCGTCAGATATTACAAAAACTGCCATTCAGATTTTATTATAGAACAGATAATGAGGGAACCAGGAATGCAAGTTATATTTATGAACTAAAAGTGTCAGCCAAAAGTAGTTGAGCATAGCTGTTCTCAAATGTTACAGCTCACTGGAATCACCTGAAAGGCGGGTCCCCCCCCAATGAGTCTCAGATTCAGCAGGTCTGTGGTGGCGCCCAAGAATATGCATCTTCTGAAAATTCAGGTGGTGCTGATGCTGTTGATTCAGAGCCTATAATTTGGAAATGCACTGGTTTATCATAATATATCACAAGGAAAGTACATGCGCACATTCATATTGCAAATTATGACCATTTACTTATTAATTTCCTAAGTGATGTGCTCTTTACCAAGAAGCCACAAATAAAACTAGCAAGATGTTAAAAGGATGGTAACCCAAAGAGACAGTCTGAGGACACAAATGTTTGACTTTGTGAAAAACATGCATGAACATTTGGCAGAGGCAATAGTGAATTTTCTAATTCACTAATTTTCTACCTAAGTCAGACATGAATTTGTATTCAAGAAAATAGCCTTTGCACCACCATAAACCTTAAATGATAGCCAGATTTCATCTTCCTGCTTCTTTTCTCACTAATTTCCTTGCATTTTCTTAACCAACCTCAGCTTCATTTACTATGTATGTCAATGGTTTTTAACTTTGTTCATACAGAAACTCCTTTAAGAATTTGTTTAATGGGCTGGAGATTTAGTTTAGTGGTTCTGGTGCCTGCTTTGCAGGCGCAAGGTCCTGAGTTCGATCCAGTAACCACATACAATGCTAGGCGTGGTGACTCATGCCCACTAGCAATCAATACCACCTACCACAGTGCCAGGTGTGGTGGCTCACGCCTGTAATCCCAGCCCTCAGGAGGCAGAGACAGGAGGATTGCTGAGTTTGAGGCTTGCCTGGGCTACATAGTGAGCTCAGGGCCAGCCTGAACTACAACGCAAGACCCTGTCTCAAAAAAAAAAAAAAAAAAAAGAATTTGCTCAATGCTAAGAATCCTTCAGAAATATATATATATACATATATGTGTGTGTGTGTGTGTGTGTGTGTACTCTTATTCATATACAAATTCAAAACATTTAAGAGAAGCCTACAGGCCTCACATCAAGAAGTCTCTGTCTATATGCTAATGATTCAGGAATATGTATTTTCAGTCTAGAGATGCTTAACAATATACACGTATTGGAGAATGACCACTTAATGGATATAGGATTTTCTTTTGGGGTGATGAAAAGTTCTACAACTACATAATGGCGATGGTTGTGCTACCCTGTGAATGTACTTACTGTCACTGAATTGTACACTTCCAAATAGTTAAAGTGGAAAATTGATATGAGTATGTACATCTGTGATTCTAGCAATATGGGAGGATGAAACAGGATAGCAAGTTCAAGCCCAGCTTAAACAATTTTGGAACTTTGTGAGACCTTGTCTCAAAATATAAGTGCTGGAGATGTAATTCAATGCAAAACACTTTGGGTTAAATTCTCAATGCTGAAAACAACTGATTAATAAAACAGGCTAGGGATATAACTCAGTGAGAAAACTCTGGATTCAATCCCCAGTACTCTGCCACTCTGAAAAAAAAAAAGGACAGTTGTATGTAATGTGTATTTACCACAATAAATATATATGTTCAAAGTTATCATCTCTATTCATACCTCAAATTGTGACTTCTTATATTTCCTGTCTTTGGACATCAATCACTTGTGTTACCATGTTCTTACTTGCCTAAGCCAGAAACCTGAGATTCATCTTTGACAGTGCTTTTTGATTCTCCCCATCTTGTATTTCACCACGAAGTTCTATACATTCTCCCTCATTAATAAAGAGTTAGGTGAAATAATCATCCACTTCTCTTTGCTCCTTTGGCTTCTGCTGCCACTGTCACTGAGGCTCCTAGTTTCCAGTCCTGTACATGCTCATCTGCACCTCCAACCTTATGTGACAGTCATTTGGTACCTAGAGTGATCTTTCAACAATACTTTCTTGTGGGAGCCGTGTGGGTGGTGCTGAGGATCCAGCCCTAGACCTCATGCATGCGAGGCAAATGGCCCATTATTGAACACATACCCAGCCTCCAAAATGTTATCATTGGTTACTCTTTTGGCTTAAAAACCTATCCATGTCTTCAGGATGAAGTCTTAAATTCCCTATAATGACCTGGTAGCTACTTATTTTTTCTAGTCTTATCTCTCAGCCATTTCCTGTCCCAAACCAACTCTCCAGTGATGCAAACAACCTGCAATTCCCAACACACCACCAACTCCAAATGCACATACTACTTCAAATGCCCATAACTAACATTATTTCTCTGTTTAGACTTCGTAAATTTTTTTTTTTTTTTGAGACAGGGTCTCACTTTGTAGGTCAGGTTGGCCCTCAGCTCATTATGTAGCCCAGGCAAGTCTCGAACTCTGCAATCCTCCTGCCTCTGCCTCCTGAGTGCTGGGATTACAGGCATGAGCCACCACGCCCAGCACTGTGGTATGTGGTACTGATTGCTGGTGGGCGTGAGTCACCACACCCAGCATTGTATGTGGTTTCCGGGGATCGAACTCAGGACCTTGCGCTTGCGAGGCAGGTGCCAGAACCACTGAGCTAAATCTCCGGCCCTAGACCTGTTTAAGTTTTATTAAGATCCAGTTCACATCAATGATCCCCCTTAAGAAACTTCTGATGTCCCCAAAATGGGTCAGGTGCACTCACTCTGAGCTCTAACTTGACATTCCTATCTTAACTAAAAATATCTTTTTCCTTTATCAGGCCACACTGACCTTGAGGTCAGGAAAATACATAGGTCAGCATGTCTCCAGTGACTAAAACAATTGCTTAGCATACAGTATATTCCAAATATTGAGTGAAGAGATGATTCCCAAGTGAATGATAGGAACCCTGATGTTAGAAGTTACACTGCAGAACTTTCCAATGATTCCTTACCTTACTCTCATTAAAAGTCATTACAGTGGCATAACGGGCCATTTTATCCTGTTTTCCCTTCACTCACTCACTTCCAGCCACGCTTTGAGACCCTGAGTGAAAAGGTATTTTGGTCAAAGAAATATGGGCATGCAAAAAAGAACTTATACTGAGTCTCCAAGAGTGTATCAGGCCCCATGCTAGGCACTTTTATGTGCCATATAAGAGTCCTTACACTGACCTGGGACAAAGGCAGCACCATTTCCACTATACAAGTAAGGAGACTGACCCTTACAGCAGATTTTGAATTTGAACAGAGGGAAAACTTCTTGGAAAGCATCCATAGTGGTGACTTCCTTCTGTAGATAACTTGTATGGTGTTTATCCTGTTTGCTGTTCTGTCCTTTCCCATTTCCCAACTCTCCTTGCCCTGTTCTGGGAAGCTGATCTCTACAGACTACCTCACCCAGCCTCTCTTGCACCTACACTGCTGTTTGGAGTTTTTCAGTGGACAAAAGGTACCAGCCGGAAACTTAAGTGCATGAGGAGAAAAGTTAGGGCATTTATTCTTGTGGCTTGTTCAAGTTTTTTCAGTGGCTGCTTAGCGTTTTATGGCCATACCTCTTGTCAGGTGGTGTCTTCCAGTGTTGTAGCTGGGCTTTTCCCTTTCAGTCAGCAGTGCCACTGACTCAACACTGTTGGTAGCTTTTATATACTTCACTAATTCTTATTAGTCCCTTTAACACTGACCAGGCCTCTGTATGTAGGATTGTTAATACATAATAAAAAACACCTGCATTTAAAAAATGTTAAATCTAGTCCGCCCCCACCAACAGCTGCTAATTCAGATTTACATATTAGAAACCACAGATAGCCAGCCCATCAAGAGTTTCCCTAAGAGACAGGGAATTATAGCAAATATGCCATTTCCAAGGCAAATATGGGACAAAACTTGCCTTCTGAATCTGGATAGTGCTAGAAAAGTGAACAAACTCCCGAATTATAGGTGCTTCACAGACTAACTGAACAAATATGTGTCCTTTGGGAGTTATTTAGGGTCTAAATGATTCCTTTGGTAGGTACCTGAACAAATACCTTCTCTGGAAGTGTCGGAGAAACCTGTGTATTCAAGGAACACGAGGAGCAGGTAATGACCTCGGGGAGTACTGGAAGATTAGCTCTCAAGAAAGTAAGGGATAGACAGCTACCAAGAAGTACAGAGGGGCATATACACAACGTACGTCTACAAAGACCGTTAGGAGAGAGAGGCAATATTTTCTCCTCAGGGGCCCCCTTTGGACACCTCTTACAGTCGGCTCCCACTCGTCTCTACCAACCTCCATCTTAACGCACCTTTCTGCGCAGATGCAAAACCTCGCCCGACCCCGCCCCTCACGCACGAGCCCGCCCCTGCCACGCCCCTTCACCAGGTGCCCCAACTACCCGGACCGGGGCCCTGCTGAAGTTGGCTTTGAAACATCGTAACGCCCACTGGGGGAACGGAGATGGGATACTCAGACCCCGCCTTTGGGTAGGCAGACAAGGACTGTACAACAATGTACACTAGGGAGTTGGTTGGACTCCAAAGTCTTCTGGGAGAGGTCAGAGGTTAAGAAGTGGAAACGGCTGCACACAATCCAAGGGCCCCAGAATGTGAAAGAGTACTAAAGGGCACAGAGGCACAAGCTTGTGGGGGAGCTGTAAGGACAGGACAGTGCTTGAGGCAGCTGCAGAAAAGGGTGTGGACCGGCTGTGCTGTCTGGGAATCTGAGGTTGGCAACTGTGCGTGATCACTAATATCTTTAACAAGAGTTAGGAAGAAATATGTGAAGAGGGTAGGCACAGAGGTAGGTGAATGGGACAGGGAAGGAAGATGATCACAATAACCCAAAAGAAAGGGCCTAAAAACCATCTGTGGTAGTGGGACTGAGGTGAGACGGTGGATACAACAGGCAGTTTTGACGTAGAGATGACTAAAATGGTTTTTTGTGGGGGCGGGTGTTACATGGCTTGGTAGCTGAACCGTGAGGGTCTAATTAGCAGGCAAAGGGAAGCAAAGCTCCTTCCTTCCCAACGTGGGGACACTGTAGGCTGTGTGAGAGTGGTGAGATCTTGCTTCAGTTTTTTCTGACATCCATGCCTGCAGGCTTCCCTTTCTTACCTTGTTTCCATCCCTGTGGGAGCTGCAGCTCTTCTGTGAACACAGTGCCCATGTGTGCTCCCAGGCAGACCCCTCTGTCCTGAATTGTAGCCCCAGCCCTCTGCCAACCCACGGAGACAAGTCTTTCCCAAGCAGGCCCCTGCCTTGTCTCACAGCCCAAGCTGTGGTTTGTCCTAGCAACCCTAGGCAAAGGGAAAAGGAAGCATGGACTGCTTTTCACTGGGACATATTATGGACCTTTCACAGTGAGTGGACACTCTGCGTCTGGATGACTCTGTTAATCAGATTGGTGGTCTCAGGTCAAGAGCAAGATGCAGCTGTTCTGCCAGGTATGCATTCAGAACGACTTTAGGTTTCATCATTTGGCTGGTAGGAAGCAGGGAGAAGCAGAGGGAGGGCATGTGCAGCAGCCAAGGGCCTGTGGGTCAAAGACTACTATTATATAAGACAGTCATTTCTATGGCTTCCCAACTTGGGCAGAATTACTAGACTCTGAAGGCTGCTAGAAGATAATTTATTACAGACTAGCCTATAATCTCTTGTAACAATGGCACATACAGTAATTAAAAACAGCAAAGATGCTTGGTTTTTGTACATTGGTCAGTACTGCTGTGAATGATGTCACATCTTCAGGAAGTTTAGGAGGCTGTCATCAAGGAAATCCCAGAACCACCTCACAGCTCTGAGCAATGCTTTGAGAGGTCTGGCTGGCCGCTGACCTCCCATGTGGTGTTGAGTTCCATCCCTCCCATCCAGCCTGTATGGAGGGATCAGAGTCAAACCTCCTTCTGTAGGGCTGAACATCTATGAAAGGAACAGCAGCTGACAAAGATGACAGAAAGAGAGGACAAAGGGTAGATTCTTCCCACAAGGACAGCCAGGAAGTACTGGCCATAAGTAAGCATGACTCTAGACTGATTCCATAATTTTTGGCTTTGTTCAGGGCCTGCCCAGGAAAATACTCCTGGATCCTTCATTGAGCCCTCAGTTCTAGACATGTGTCCTAAGCATCAGTCCCCTGCCTAAAGAATGAATCGGGAGATTCTAGGCAGGTAGCCCTCATGCCGGGGTTCCAAAGTAATATTCTGCTCAGAGCTCTGAAGCACCACGTGAAGCTGGTTTTATCCATGACAGATATAACCTGAGGGAAAGGATTGGTACAGCTCAATTTTAGGAGACAGCTTGTTCAGTTTCAAAGACTTGTTCTCACTGGAGCCACATAAAGCCAGTGGATTCTGCTCAAGGGACAGTGAATTCTGTTCTATGTGGTTCTTTCCTAGCTACTCTCTAATACAGACTGCCAGGTTCAGCAATACCCGCAGGTTCAACCAACTATCGAGCCAGCAAGGTACAAGCTCCAGGCTTTCTATACTTGTTCTAGTGACTGGTGTGTGTGTAAGTATGGTGTGGTTGAAGAAGGGTAGAGATGGTAAGGGGTATGGAAGTGTCTATGAAAAGTGGCTGACACTTTTAGATATGTCTGTCCCTCTTCCTTTTGGAAATTCTCTCCATGTGGTAGCTCCTATATCCCAGACGTATTGGTTAGGGATTTATGGCTCTTTCTGGAAAAAGCCATATTCTCAGCTACCCCCCCAAATTTCTCTGAAATACCCTTAACTGGAGGGATCAACCTCTTGACTATAAAGACCCTAAGTTGGCTACATAGCTAACTCCCATTAGCTCTGATCGGTGCAATCAGTGCCACCTCCTTGGCACATGAACCAAAGTTGTTCAGCTCCCCTCCTCTGTGGAACGGGACTCTGATTTGAGTTTCACAAACTCTCGGGCGACCTCGTCATTGCTCCTCTGAGACAGAATCCGGAGAATGGTCATGCCTGTCTCATCCATGTGGATCTTCCGGCCCAAGGGGCACCAGCAGGCGCAGCTGCCCTTGGCGGCCACATCCCTTAGAGGCATCACTGCCAGCCCTAGCACACGATCTTCCCGGGCAAAGCAGTAATCCTTCACACATATCTGCAACTCATAGGTCTCTGGACCCTCTTCATTTCCTAGGAGGCTGTGAACACAGGAGAGAAGATAGGATGCCAGATCTGAGTCCTCAGCTGAATTCACCCCAGTCTGGCATCCAGAAATCACTTTTCTCATCTCTTCTTAATCCCCCCATCCAACAGCCCTGCAGGCCCGCCACCTATAACTTACAAGTGGAATGTCTCGTTGTACTTGGGAGCCCAGTTGTTGCTTTTAGACTTGGTTGTGAACTTCCTCTTCTTATCACTTTGGTGTGGGCCAACCATGGTTACTTCCACAAAAGGCCGGAACATACCTGCTGTCTGCCACTTGAGGTCATTGGCAGCCACCACTGTCCAAAAAAGGGAAACCTGTGAGAGATCCCACCAGGTATTCCCAGTTCTTAGGCTCCAGCTGACATTCCCCATGAGGGGGCTAAGCTGGAGGACTGGGATGAACAGCCCATGCTTTCAACTGATAAGTGAAGTCACGGGGAAGAAAAGGTCAGACTGCTAAGTCCACAGCACTCACCTTTCACAGTGACCTTGTGTTCCCCAGTACCAGGGTGTGTAAACAAGTCCACTTGAATAGAGACTTCTCCCACTGGATCATCCACACCAGACCCTGAGACAGATGGACAGATGGTCCATGGAAAACTCTAGGATCTTAGGAGTAATTGTTTCAGGTAAAACTCAGGGGATAGGGGGTTAGGTGGTCACCATCCCACAAGTAGGAAGCAATCACCCACAGTAGCCATGGGAAAATAAGCAATGGAGGAAGGAAAGAAAAGGGACAGTGAATGTGTATTGTAACACAAGTGAAAATAGAAATCATCTTAGGAGAAACTTCCTCCAAAGGTGCACTACGAATCTCCAAGATGCCCAAATCTGTCCTATCTCCTAGGCTGAAGTTTTTCACTGGATACTGTGGGTACAGGGCTGTGATCCTGTGTCTGTGTCTGGGAATTATGTCCAACCTACAGGATCTCTGAATGGAATATTGTCAGTCCCCATCTAGGCAGAAGCAGCAACCCCCCACCACTCCCCAGGATTCCTGGGCCCCTACTCGGGAGACCATCTTTCTTGGGAAGACACTGTAGTTCTAATCTCTGAAAAGAGCCAACGCAGGCTCCTCTCAGCAGAGACCCCACCCTATTTTGAGAGAGTATCCCTAGTCTGCAATTCAGATAAACTTCTATGTCCTGGGGTGTGTCAGTGTTAGGGAGTGGAATTCTGAGCACAGAATGGCTCAACAAGCGAATCCCTTCATGGGCTGTATGAACATATCACCTATCTCCTGGACTTGGGATAGACCTCCTGATTTTGACACCTGGTTCAGCATCCCCAGAGTAAGCCCCTCATTCCAGTTCATAGAGGTCAGTATTAGTCCATGTTAGATTCATGTCTGCACAGTATTGAACATACCCTTTTCTGGCTGAATGTCCTCATTAGCCGTAAATCTAATACCTTTCCCATCATGCACTGAGGACAGGCAAGAGAAGAGGTAGCAGCAGCAACAGGACAGAGAGAGAAGAATTATTAGCAGTCAAAGGAGTTGCAGTCATTCAGAGCAGCTCTATGCATATTCTAGGAGCCCAGAGGTGGAGGAGGGTGGAGAAGGGCTGGCATCAGCACCCACATTCGGCTTCATGGGTCAGAGATCAACCAAATCATGGACAGAAGCAGTAGAATATACAGAGAAGGGCAAAAAGGAGATTGACATGTACTTTCCTAGGCCCTCACGTGAAAAAAGTTTGGATGGAAAATGAGCACATAGGCTCATACCCTGCAGGTATGCTTTTGCCCTCACATCCTCTGGGCTCCTTCCAGCCTATCCTCTGGGATTTGGTTATGTATTTTGTTTTTTTTTTTTTTAAAGTGGTACTAGAGATTGAAACCCAAGGCCTTCTCTAGTCCTTTTTTGTTTATGTACTATTTTATTAGTTGCTAATTTGCCTAGGTTAAGTTCAAACTTGAGAGTCTCCTGGCTTACCTGCCAGAGTGCTGGATTATCACTGCATGCTACCATGCCTGGATTCTCTGCATTTATCTAGCCTACAGCTCAGTGCTTCTGGGAAGCCTGTCTGATCTTCCCTGATGGCATAGGTCTTACATGCGCTGAACTCTGAAAGTTCTCCCAGCTCCCTTCAGTTATACCCATTGCTATTTCTTTTCTTTCTTTCTGATACCGGAAATAGAGCTCAGAACCTTGCACCTGACAGGCAGGTGTGGTGATGCTGAACTACATCCCCAGGTCACTACTATTTCTTTTGCTCACTTCTCCCCACCCTGGCCTGCAGATGAAGAGATGTGGAAAATGGAGCAGTGCCGCAAGTCCCCTCCATATTCTTAACTCCTGTCATCTCAGTCTGCTTCGATTTCTCCCTTCCCTGCCAGGTCTGTGCCCCAGCCCACAGCTGGGAAAGACCCTCCTCATGTCCTCAGCTTCTCCAGGCAGCCTGCCATAGCACATGTGCCTGAAGGAGCCTTTGAAGAGGTCTATCTCGATGCAAGACTGGCTCAAAACTTCAGTCTGAGTTGCTTCTGTGCAGATGTGTGTTGGTTTGGACAGGCCTTAGCTAGAGGCAGTGAGCTGTGAGGACTGGAAATCCCCGGGACAAAACCAGCAGCCTAGTCCCCTGTGTGTAACAGTCCCCCGAGGCTGGGGCCTCCACTCTACAGTGTCCCCAGGCCCCCAACTGCCCTTTGGCTGCTCCCATGGTGTTTCTCTTATTCTTCTCCTGGTTGGCACTGAAGGGTGTGGAAAGGATTTTGCTTTCTCTGCCCAGAACAATTCCCAGCAAGGTTCTCAAACATTCATTCTCAAGGCTTCCTCACAGATTCTTCCGTTTCCCCCCCTACCATACAGGGTACTCTCTGTGAGGCAAACAAATGTGCTTGCTGAGCAGGCAGTGTCTGGAGAAAGAAATCCCAGGAAGTTTCCAGGCTCCTTTGATTCTCCTGCCTGGTACTATGGACTGGGGATAAGAGCTGAGCTTTGGGGCTGGGGATCTAGCTCATTGGCACCGCACCTGCCTGGCAAATGCAAGGTCCTGAGTTCAATCCCTGATACCACAAAAAAAAAAAAAAAAAAAAAAAAAAAAAAAAAAAAAAAAAAAAAAAAAAAAAAAAAAAAAAAAAAAAAAAAAAAAGCCAAAACCTTGAGGTCTTTTCAAAAAAATCCTCAGATCTGAGTTTAAAAGACTTTCTGAAGCAGAAAACAGACCCTCCCGAAGGGCTGGAAGATACTAATTCCCTATTGGCAGATGTTTATGGGAGAGGGGAAGACGGAACACAAAGCCCTTAGGACCTCACCCTGGGCAGTCTGTGAGCGCACAAAGGTCTTGATGAGCGTGTCTGTGGTCTGCGTGTATAGAGACAGGGCGTAGCGTAGGGACTGCAGATCCGCACTCTTCTCTAGGAAGGTTTTCTTTAGCCCATTGCCTCCTGCATGGAAGTATTGCTGAAAAATAAGGGAGCACCTGCTTTACCCCTCACAGAGGCAGCACACCTGCCTCACAGAGAAGCAGCTCCCCAGCTATCTGCAGATAAGCCAGGGAAGGACTGTGAGAACAGACCAGAGACACACACAGAAGGAGTCGGTCTCTCAAACAAAGAGCATAATTTGGGCTTTTCCAAGAGAAGGAGGGCCAGGCACATGCCTGGAGGTGGCTGTCTGAAGGAAGGGTCTATCTAGTCAGGCAGAGATACGGGACAGAAGCATTTCAGGCAGGGAAATTGGCCAAAAGGGTCTTTTATCCCTCTGAACTGTAGGGAACTTGATGCCTAGGATACAGGTCTTCCAAGAGCCTTCAATTATAATCCATGTGGCCCTACCTTATTCCTGCTGCACCAATCATGTTTTTTTTTTTTTTCTTTGAGACAGGGTCTCGCTTTGTAGTTCAGGCTGGACCTGAGCTCACTATGTATCCCAGGCAAGCCTCGAACTCAGCAATCCTCCTGCCTCTGCCTCCCGAGTGCTGGGATTACAGGCATGAGCCACTGTGCCCAGCACTGTGGTGTGTGGTTACCAGGGATTGAACTCAGGAGCTTGCTAGGCAGGCGCTGGAACCACTGAGCTGTATCTCCAGCCATTTTAAGTGTCTTAAACTGAGGAACCATACAGGGTTCCCTCTGTAACCCTAACAGTGCAAAGGGCCTCTCATCTGGGTATGGAATAGTAAGAGCCCCAGGGACACCTTTTAGGAAGGTGCACTGCCAGGGCCAGGGGTGCATTGTGGTTATAACTATCTGGAAAAGGGAGAGGTCTCCACCTTGATGGTGTCCAGCGCAAGGTCGAGGACTGCACACTGCTTTGGAGTGAGATTCCGTGTTTCCTCTCGTACCATATGGTCCTGCAACCCCAGAGAAAGCAGCACCCATCAGGGCAGCTCAGGGTGGTCGTGAAAGTGCCCCCCCCCCAGTTGCCAGCTGGTAGCTGTGTGCTCTTCACTTCCCTCCTCTTTGACCTCCCAAGCCCAGAGGCGCTCCTCCTGCCTCAGGGGGACCCCACACCACTGACCTTGAGTTTCGAAAGCTGGCTCAGCTCCTTGGCAGCAGTGAAGATCAGCTGGGTGCCCTGGAAAGTGAGGGGTCAGTTAAAAGCAGAGGACTCCAAACTGTCTCAGCCAGTGGGGACGGAGGGAGGGAAGACAGGAGCAGGAAGTCAGAGGAGGGTCCTTACCGTCTGGTCGGTAAGAGGGGGGAGAACGATCATTCTTTCCACCGTGTTCATTACCACCCGCCAGAGCTCCTTCAGGACCCGTTTCAGAACCGTCTTCTCACACACAGTGGCAAAGAGCGTGAGGCTGCAGGCCGAGGCAACAGGTAAGGTGATAGTGACCATCTGGGGACCCTCCTCCTTGACAGGTCCCTGCGGCTGACAGCCTCTGCTTCGCTTGTCCCCACGGGAAGCCCTGAGCGCTCTACTCACTTGCCATCAAGGAAGTCCATGAGAGGCCGCAGCACACTGTCAGCATCCTGAGCCACTGAGGCCCTGGCGTTGGGGGATGCATTTCCTGTGCCTCGCACCTGGCCCAGGATGTCAGCCATTTGTCGAACACATTCATCGATCTGCACCTGGAAGCTACACATGCACGCACAGTGCAGCCCTCCTCCCCCACTAACCCTGGAGCAGCGCCGGCTGTGCAGGCCCGCCCCTCAGGCTCACGGCACTCCTCCAGCAGCGACAGTCAGCAAGGATGGGAGGAGAATCCACACACCTGCAGCTGGGTGGTATGGGCAGGGTCCTGGGGTGGGTCAGGAAGCCTATGTGGCCTAAGAGCTGTGTGTTTTGGGACCACCAACCTGTTTCCAAATGTCATGCTGAGCTCATCCAAAACTGCATTCAGTTTCACCTGCAGCTCTTTCAGATTCTCTGCAGCTTCAGGGTCCAGCTGTAGCAAGAGAGGGTGGCCCTGGCTAGGCTGCTTCTTTTACAGTCTTCCCCTCATTCCTGCTCCCCACTCTGAGGTCCCCACCACCATGCCTTGTCCTTCCTAGGGCTTTGCCTCAGTGCCCCCCTCAGATTAAGCCAGCCCTGACCCCAGGATAAACTCCCAGCCTATGCTAATCAACAGGCTAGACCTCTGTGGCTGAGGAATTGAGGAACAATGGGTGATCCATTGAACATATGGTGACCCCAAACCCTAAGGCCTACCTCCTTGCCTCCCATGGCTTCAAACATCTTCTCCAGCTGGACCCTCAGCTGCTGCATGTTGTTCATCAGGATGCAGGGCTTTGAGGACAGATGGAGCTGCCTGAGTCTTGGTTCCTTCCAGCACAGGCCCCTTTAGCCTAGGGTCCTTCTGTCTTTCTCATTATTACATAGCCACACATTACGTAGGTCTCTCCCTAAATACTAAGATCTGGAGCCAATTCACACGAATGAAGATAAGAAGCAAACGTTTTGCTATTAAGCTGGATGGTGGGATTGCAGGTATTCATGGTATTACTGCTTATGACTTTTTGAATGTATTAAAACATTTTTGAGACAGGATCTTGCTATGTAGTTCAGCCTACATAGCAAGAACTCACTATGTAGCCGAGGCTGGTCTTGAACTCATGGCAATCCTGCCTTAGCCTCCCAAATGCTGGGATTATAGGCATGTGCCTAGCCAGGAGTGATGGCACACCTGTAATTATAGTCTCAGGAGGCTGAGACAAGAGGATTGCCATGAATCCAAGCCCTACCTGAATTACACAGTGAGATCCAGTCTCAAAATAAAAAGGTGGGGAAGAAAATATATTAACCAAAGACCAAAGGTCTAGTTTACTAGAGGATAAAGCACTAAACAGAGGCTTAGAAAAGCTCTTAGTCAAGTTCTTAGTATCTTGTGGAATAGGTCTCTAGCAAAGCTCTAAAGAGAAGCAGAAGTCAAAAGCATGTTAGGATAGCATCAAAAACAAGGATTCAGATGTCCTTCTTGCCCTTTCGTAGTGCCCCAGGCTAACCCTACCAGTTTCTCCTTTGTGCAGTAAGTTGGGAAGCTCTTTGATAAGATGTCTGCATACTGCATCAGCACCTTCCCAATGGTCTGAGAAAAAAGGAGAAAAGGGAACCTTTAGCTCTCCACTCTGGGATCTTGTCTGAGATTGCACTTCTCATCCGAGACAATTAACATCAGGGAAGTAAAAGGCATCTCACAGGAAGGGGCAGAGCTCCCTCTTAAGCACAGAACAGTACCAAAACAGTCCTTGTGTCTGCCCATGACACAAGCAAAGCGAAAAAGGATAATGCTAAGCCTTACCTGAAGGCTACTATGGAGAAAGATTAAGCTCAGAGTGTAACTTTTAGTGTAGTAGTGATGAGGAGGGGCAGGAAGGCTCATAATCACCTTAGCAAACCTTCTCATGTAGTGGGCAAGGATGCCTGGGTCTGGGCATTCCAGCTTCCGGATGATTTCAAAGCTCTGGTTGAGCTGTGTGAAGACATCTACCACAGAGCAGGAAAAGAGCGCATGCTCTGATGTCTGCTGAAACTAAAAAGGCACATACAGGGTCACCATCCACTGCTGCTACCTTTTCTCAAGCCTGTGGGGTTTGAAAAAGCTCTGCCCTCCCCAGGGCAGGGACAGCCAGCCTGGTGGAAGCCTAGGAACTTCTGCCAATGCTAAGTGATGAATGACCCAGCCTGGCTGTGCGGCACAAGTCCCCAACTTACCCCATCCTTTTTATCTCGTTCCAGGGCCCCATGCAGGAATTCCAGGGACACATCCTCATTCTCATCCAACCACTGCAGCACAAACTGCTCAAACCACCTACAGCCAGAAAAGCAGGTTGAAGCTAGTGATGTACCAGACAGTGGCTGGCAGTGTACCAGACTGGGGTCTTCTGGGAGGAAGGCACGGTATGACAGTCTCCCAGACCTTCCTACAGAATCTCTTTGACAGGCAGTCCCAGGGTTGGCTGCTGAGCTGAACTGAGGATACCAGCCCTGCCAGCCTAGGGTCTTCTTCCCACCCTGCTCTATAGGATCCAAAGGACTCACGCTGGGTACTCGGGGACCTGCCCCTGGAGGGCAGGCAGATCCCGCACGTATTCGTTGTGGAGCCACTTCACCTTGAAGTGCAGATTCATGTAGTCAGCGCTCTTACATAGCCGGTCTTTCTCATGCTCTGGTTAGAGGAAGGAGGTTGGCTCAAGTCTCAGCGGTAGAGGCCAGGGTTCCTCAGCCTCAACACAGCGGCAGGTCTGGTTAAGTGCTCTATCAGGAGTCTCAGAAGACAGGTGATATCCGATCTCCTCCCCACAGTCCCCCAGCCACTTTCCAACACTGGGCCCAAATCTTCCTCTGGAGATACTAAGCTAGACTCCCTGATAAAGCCTATAGTCATCTTCTAACTCTCAAAAGTATAATGAGATCATTGACCTCTGGGGAAGAAGAGAAAGAGATGAGACTGTTAATCCTGACTAGTGGGAACAGTGGTTTTCTGGAGAAACAATAGTTCACTAGGGTTTTAAAAAATCTTAGTAGCAAGCCATTTCCCCAGACAGGCTGAAATGCAGAAATATCAAATTATGCATGGTATGAATGGGTCAGCAAGACTACACAGACACAGAGAAAACCAAGGAGGGTCCAAGATGACAGAAAGGCAGTTCAGCAGCCATAGTATAGCAGCATCTTGAGGCAAACCAACGAGCTCTCGGGCAGAGCTGTGGTACAGAAAATGAACTCTCAGGGAAGTAGGCAAATAAGGACAGGCAGTTGAAGAACTATAGAAACGCAGATAAAAGGGCCATCAGGCTGCAGAAAATAGGGGTTTTATTATGGACTTGAAAGATCATCTAATAGAATCTCAAGAGGCTTCTGGAAAATATAAGATCACTCACATCTGGCTGAGAGTCTGGAACACTGGCCAGACCCACAGGTTTTCCTCACTTCCCTGTCCCTTTTATACCTGAAGCATTAATTGGAAAACTAAATGTCAGTTGTGTGGCGAAACAGTATAGTGGTAAAAGCAAGCAAGTGGGAGAAAGTACTAAGCAACAGAGAAGGAAAGGCCAGTGTCTCTGGGGACTCTACTGCTCAGCTCTGAGATGCCATGAGAGCTGCCCTTCTAGGTCTGCACAGAACATCCAGTCTGGGGGCCCTGGCCCTTGGGAATTAGTGCAGCATATACTCAGGAGGGAAATGGAAGCCCAGGGTTCAGCCTCAAAAGAATTCAAGTCCCAAGACTTCCATCTCCTGGTACTGTAAGCAACAGCATCCCAACCTGAAGCTGCATTAGCTATTTTCTATGAAGCAGTAAGCAGGGGAAGGAAAAGGTATTAAGCCTAAAGATAAAGGGACAACAACTGAAAATTCTTACCACCAGGAAAGAGCACTTTTCGAATACGAATGACAGTGGTTGCTTTGACAGAGCAGAGATACCAATGAGCAACAAAGAGTGGAGAAACTCGGGCTGCCAGAGAGATTCTCTTCTCTACCCCATGCCATGCTGTTTTTAGACTCTTCCTTGACTTAGAAATATACACTGGTGCTGGGGATTTAGCTCAAGTGGTACCGTGCCAACCTTGGATGCACAAGGGCCAGAGTTCGATCCCCGGTACCGGGAAGGAAGGAAGGAAGGAAGGAAGGAAGGAAGGAAGGAAGGAAGGAAGGAAGGAAGGAAGGAAGGAAGGAAGGAA
>PVIC010031014.1:5154-21675 GCA_004025085.1 Thryonomys swinderianus | reverse complement strand
CGTGGTGGCTCACGCCTGTCATCCCAGCACTCGGGAGGCAGAGGCAGGAGGATTGCTGAGTTCCAGTCTTGTCTGGGCACCATAGTGAGCTCAGGGCCAGCCTGGACTACAAAGTGAGACCCTGTCTCAAAAAAAAAAAAAAAATCTCTATCACGGTGCCAGCTCCCGGCCCAGGGGGCGGCTCCCTCGTGCCTCCGCCCCGCACCCACCACAGACCAGGCACAGGGCCGAGGGAGGCCGGCCCAGCTCACTCCGGAGCGCGCACCGCCCAGCGCGGAGAGCTCCAGACGCGGTTTCAGAGCGGCGAGGCCGGGCCCCTGGAGTCGCTGCCGGACGGGAAGCCGCCCAGGAGGGCACCGGGGTGAGGGATGTGCCGGCTGTTCCTCCCGAAGTCACTCGGAGGCGCAGAGCGGAAGTGGGACAGTCTTCAGAACGGAAAAAGACGCAAACCCAAGGTCTGAGGAGCAGAAAACCTCGCGGTGGCATTTGCCGGGCCCGACGAGGAGCCTCTTCTGGTGGAGCGCGCTGGTTTTCCAGGAAGTCAAGGCGGGAGGAAGTGAGGAAGGTAGTCACGGTGGCCGGAACCGGAAGTGTGGGAGGAGAACTTCGCCAGGGCCCGGGAAGAGGTGCCCTTGTTCACTTCTAAATTACCTATCGCTATAGCCCTAGGCTTCTGTCCAAAGTATTTACACCATTTAAAAAGGGTAAAGTAAGTATATGGACTCCGAGACTTCCCTTTTGAGTTGCCATAGACCTGGGGACTGATAGGCAGGCAGACTCTGTTGAAGAGCTTTGATTCAGCCCCTCCTTCTTTCCATAGATCTCCCATGACTTGCAAAGCCTTCAGCTCGTCTTCCTCCTAGAACAGAGACCCTGCGGATCCGCCCCACGCCTCCGGCTGTGTCAGTACCTCCATGTGGCTCTCTTCACCCGTGATGACCCAGTTTTACAGAACAGAGTGTGCCAAGCATGGACAGCTAAGCTCCCTGGCACGTAGCGAAGTGTGATGGACAATGCTGGGGTTTACGGATATTTTGTGCCTGAACGGAGCTCTTCCCCGCGCAGGTGACGGCCGAGTAAAGATCTGCCACAGTCAGCAGGGGAACTGCACGATCCAGCCCCAGCGACGGGCACAAAGAGCACCAAGGGGCCCCAGGCCAGGCTGTGGGTCTGTGCCACACAGTCAGCTTAGAAGGGGAACCGGACCCAGAGAGAACTTGTTGCAGACGGAGGTAAGAAATTTACCAGAGATGAGAAGAGATCACAGTCTCACGTGATAGCTCTGAATCTGCTCAGAATAAGATAAAGCACCTCGGGAAGTCAAGGTGACCTTGATCTAGGGACCACTTAGAACAGCCCAGTAATTGGAAACCAGAAAAGCCTGTGTGCACTTCTAAGAAGCAGAGATCTGTGCAGGAGAAACAAAAAATATTTCCTTCTTAATAATGAACCTTCTTTGGTATAACTTAAACTATACAGTTCAGACTAATTTGGGTGAACCTATATAGTTCTTTCATAGATACACTTTGGCTTCAGAATAGTTAAAAGCAATGGGCATCCTTATTTGACATATTGGAACTGGATCCCTCTATGTACTATGGAAGGTAACTCAGGACATGTGCTTCCATCTGTTTCCGCACTCGTTAGGGCTCGTGGAACTTCATGAAGACCAAAGCAAGCCAGTCGCCTGACTCCTCCTCCCATACTTGCCCCTTAAAACATTCAAACATTCTCTTAGGGTCAAAGCCAATTTATCCATTATCAATTTATGCAATTCATTCTAAGCTAGCTGCTTAGGACCCACACTACTTTAGAGGCTCATGAAAATGGTTTAGTTTCCACTGACATCAGAATTTTTAAAAAATGACCTTTTAAGTAAAAATATTAACATAGAATGTTCATATTCCAATTTATACCAAAGCAGTATTGAGACATAAATAAATAAATAAATAAATAAATAAATAAATAAATATACATATACATATATATATATATATATATATATATATATATATATAATTTGATGGAAGGAATGGCTTATAGATATAAAAATGCCTTGGGCTCAAGAAAGCTATAATGTTGTGTGGCTGAGGGAGGAATCGCTCTGAAATCCAGAACTCTTCTGTGCCTCCCTGGTCTGTTTTCTGGTAGCAGACTGAGAACAAGTGTAACATCCTCCGGAAACCATTGCCACCCAGACCTCCATCCTCACCGCACTGTGCCAGGACCCTTCCCACCCGGGCAGAGGTGCCACCTGGCTTGAGCTACTACTCCCTACTAGTCGCCTGCCTCTCATCTCTCCTCCACAGGCGAGCAGAGGTGGCCCCATCTCCGGGCCTGCAGGCTGTGAGCCGTGGGAGGCCCTCAGGCATCACTCTTCCTGTCTCCCTACGTGCTCACCTGATCGGTACCACCTGAGCCTAAGGTGCGTGGACTCCTAAGCTCCCAGGCTTCCGGAAGCAAACTAGGAAGATGCCAAATAACCCTCCCCATAGCTCTGCCTCCCCAAAGCAGTTTTCCGTCCTCATCGAGTGCACACACAATTGCGTTCCATCCCCAAGATGCACAGAATAACCCCAGCTGCAGAAGAGGCATAATGCAATGATCTCTTTTGCTTCTCTTAAATCATGTTCTGATTTGGATTTTAGAGATTTTCTTTGCTGCCTTCTTATTGCTTCAGTAACACAAAAAAGAGAGCCCACAGGGCCCCAGGAAATAAGATCCTTCAGAAGACTCTGGCTTCATAAGTTCCTGGAGTATAGATGCGGATGACTAATTTTCAGGAAGCTTTGTAGTTCCCTGAGTTCATGCTGTTCATAGTCGCATTCTCAGACAGTCCCTGGGAACCTGATCGCTACAGCTGGTCATAAGGTTTGTGTTCCTAACTTTTCTGACAATAACGACATGGATGTCTGGCTGTCGGGTGCGATCGGTGCTGAAGGCCCTGTGGTCTGTCCAGTTTCCATTCTTGACCCTTTGAGAGTAAATGGCACAAAGCAGCAGGTGAGGCCAATGCTGAGCTCTGAACAGCCCCAGATGGTGAGTCACTTTCATCATTTTCAACTTGAATCCCAACTTTCAGAAACAATTATTTTCATCAAAGACAGATCAGACCTTCATTATGCACAATATATTTATTATTTTACTTAGCATATCCCGCCACCCCGCAGAATCGTCACTGTGTCCCTTAGGGGGTGGAAATGTTGAAATGAAATGTCTGTGCCTGCCGAGCTAACAGGAGACAGTCTAGTGTGTGTCTGGTCCCTCCTGCAACCCTGCACCTTCCTGCCCACAGGTGCCTTTCTGCTGCCTCCCAGGTAGACTGTGAGCCCCCGAAAGTAGGAATTACACCCTGTTCTCTTTTCCTAACCTACACTGTATTGCTCAATGTCCACCTGGATCTGCTACCGTTATATTTGGCGATTCTCTGAGTGGTACAAGATGTAATCTAGGGAGAGGCGGTGAGTCCTCTGGGGATGGACAAAAGCTTCTAGAACGTATAAGCAGAGGTGGTGAAGATGTATCCAGAGAGGTGGGTTTGGATGGGTGAGTTCTTGGGGAAAAGCCACTAATGGAAGGTATATGACAGGACTGTATGCGAACTGACTGGTCGTATTGCTTGTCAGTGTTGGACATAATAAAATGAGAAATTATGGACTGATGAAACCATTCCAGTCTCAGTAATACTGCTTCTTTGAGAGCCTAAGTGCTGTTCTTGAAATTTCCCAAGCTGCCCAAGGGCAGTGATTGGTCTCATCCACATCTTGCCTTCGTTTTCCATTTCCACTCTGAGAGAAAGCTCAAGGTTAGCTTTTCGCCACTGAAGTTCTGACACAAAACATACATTGCTATTTCCCAAACCTCCCCCACTGACCTGCCCTTAAACTTGGAAGGAAATAAGAAGAAACAGAGGAAGTGAGGGGGGCCTGGTTACTGGCACAGTCGTTCATTTCAAAAAGTCATTCCGAATTGCTCTAGGTGCTTCAATTGCCCTATTTTCCTGAAATTAATTCTAAATTTTATGGGTACAATTTGTTTCTCTTAAGTCTGTAATTATGCTCTTAACATTCAATCTTTCAAACTCTAGCCATTAGTGACTTACTATGGAGTTATCAGCACATAGAGAGGAGCCGGGAGTGTAGGTGGGAAATGCAAGAGCAGAAGTCACACCTGTGCTTGTGATGCTTGGAAATTGATGTTCCCTGGAGTAAAGTGAAAAGTAAAAGCTTATAAGTCACCAAAATAGACTCAAGTCAAGGCTGAAAAGTAGTGTTTAAGGTATTAGGACAAGAGTAGGAACAGCTAGAGAAATAATCACAAAATTTCATTTACACTTTTGAACATGGGCTGAGGGTAGGGGACTCCAGGCCCACAGAGCAGAATCAGAGAGAATGAAAACATCTTCCGACATCAAGACACATGCAGTGTATTGTGTTAGGGCAGAAAAGGGAACTTTTAAGAGGATACAAAGACAATAATCACATATAAGTGTCTGAGAGGTGATAAAAAATTAAAAGTTGAATCCCTGAAGAGCTGGGTACAGCCTGTAGGATAATGGAGACAAGAAAATAAAGCAGAATTATTATTCCTTGTTGAATCATCCGTAAGCAGTAGCTAAACATCCACAGTGCTTCTGTTTCCTAAAAGAGGAGGTATACGAGATGGCTCTGTGCTTCCATAACAACCTCACCACACAAACACGCCTCTGGTTTGGGCTGATGCATTTCCCTGAGTGTTTATACATCATTTAAACCCTTAAAGGCTGTTGGGTTTTGGAGGTAGAGGCAGAAGAGTCTAAAAACAACAATCAACAAGAGTTACTACATCCAATTAAAATGCTTCTGTATAGTAAAGGAAACAGGAATGATGAGCCAATGTACAGAACAGGATAAGCTGCTGTTAGCTGCCCTTCTGAGAGAGGATTCATCTCTAGAATACATAGCTACTTCACAAAATCAACACAAAAATAACTCCATCGATACATGGGCATGTGAAGTGAACAGAAAATTCTCAAATGAAAAAATACAAACAGCCAATAAGTATATGGAAAGCATTCCCGGCATCTTTAGCCATTAGGGGAATGCAAATCCAAACTACACTGATATTTCATTTCACCACACTCAAAATCACCTTCATCAAGACACACAAAGAGTGACTGCTGTTCAAGGTGCAGGGGAGAAGAACCTTCTGCACTGCTTGCAGGAATGTAGACCTGTACTACCACTGTGGACACCAGTGGGGGCTTTCCCCGAAGCAACTGAACTCAGAGATATTAGTTGATCCAGATACATTGCCCTTTAGCGCCAGAAGAGGAAAAGAACACACTACCACGCTACACACACACCGGTATTTATAGAGACACAGTTCACAGTAGGTATGTTGTAGAAACAATCTAGATGCCACCTCGATGAATATATAAAGAAAATATGCTGTATGTGTAAACAATAGCATATGTGTGAGCAATACAGTGTCTATAAACAAAGAAAAATCATGTCATTTGTAAGAAAGTGGACGGAACAGGAGACCTTTCTGTTAAACAAAATAAGCGAGTCTCAGAAAATTAAAACTCACATGCAATTCGCTTATGTAAGAAATCTAAAACTAATAAACCAAAGGTAAATACAAAAGTAAAGGACAGAAAATAGAAAGCCAAAGTGTAGTCCTCTAGGGGTGGGGAGTAGTGCTGAGACGGGGGTGGGGGTTGGGGCCACGACTGGTGTGAAAATATCAACATGAATGCGTCAATATACCATTGTGAATCTCACGGTTCTGTGTTACCAGGAAGCCCCTATGCGACCCAGGTATCCTGTCTGCAGAGCTGTGCTGCTCACTAAGCTACGTCACGGACAGGCACAAGTTTGCTTGTGAAACGGGAAGAAAATCTTCAAGGGGAAGAGGACATGGGGGCTGAGGAAAGCAAGGAAGGGAAATCACATGAAGGCATAAAGGAATAAATGGAAACAAAGTTTATGCAGGTGAGGGTGGAGGGGCTGAAGAGAGGGCAGAGGAGTGGGAAACATCAGAAACAAGATACAGTCGTACAATACAAAAGTCAGAAACAAGATATTCTCCATGAAGAATGTGCTCAGAGTGTGTTCCTAAGTTGTATCAATAAAGTCAATGAAGAAAAAAACTTTCCTCGTCCCTGGGATGAATTAAGCATATACTGCTTCTCTTTGGGCATTTGACGGTGTGGATTAGCGTCCAGGAAGACCGGCCCGTGGGTCCGCCTGCTCTCAGCACAGCAAACGGTACGTCTGTCCACTTGTTGGCTTGGTGTCAAACCATGCTTCCTTCTTGACTCATCCTCCGTGCCCAGCAAAGAAGGAAGAGCTATCTCCTTTTAAGAATACCATATCGCAAGCACTTACTCTAAATAAAAAGGGATAAACTGATAGGACATTGATAACAAAGAAATACAAATATTAAGCTTGAATAGTATATGATCTAATGTTTCCATTAATATCAGCTCATACACAAGGAAAAGGCACGAAAAGCAAAATCAAAAAAAAAATAAACTTCCCACTTTCCATCTTACCCCTCTTCCTTGCATAGGGAACAAATGTAACTCAAGATTCACAGTTCAAAGAAAGAGAAATTTCTTTAATTCAAAGATGAACTTGAGTATGACCTCGGAGAATTCACAACTGATGCCACGTTAGTCCTTTAATAAACTGGACTCGGCAATAACTGATCTCAAGGAAAATTCAATCAAAACGAAAGTCTTATCTTTCTTCAAAAACAGGACAGTTGAGAATTGAATGTGATGTCCTGGAAAAATCGAAGCAGAAATAACATCAAACTAGTTTGTTCCTGAAAACAAGGCAAGAGGAAATTGATGGCATTTTTCACCCATGGTTTCTACTACAAAGGATCCTGGGCTCTGAAGCCCTGTCACTTGACTTTTTTAAAAAATCCACAGAGATAGACATGGAGAACAGGAGACCATGATGGTGACATTTCTAAAATAATTTTGAAGTAGGACCCAAGGAGGTCTTAGAACCAATAACTGTTATTTTCTTTGAACAGTTAAGTTTTCTACTCAAATGTTCAGACTCTGTTCTAAATTTCTCCTTCCTCTTAGTGCAGTAAAAGAGAGCAAGGAATGGAAAATTAAGAAAAGAGACTTTGCAACCTCTCATTTCCTGCTCAGCGATGTCTGTGATAAAGGCCGGCAGACGTCTATTCCATGGGTTTCATAACTGTGACGATGGAGAGTTAAGCAGGAAAGCCAGTTTCTAAGGAGCTCAGAAGGCCGTATACACTTACCCAGTGGTATCACATTGCCAAACAAATTCTACAAAGTAGAAACAACTACAAATTTGGACAGCACTAAATTAAGTCTGTGATTTTTTGTAAATGGATTAGAACAGGGGAGTCTTTTCTAGCCCTATGACT
Organism: Thryonomys swinderianus; assembly: GCA_004025085.1. Taxonomy (NCBI): domain Eukaryota; kingdom Metazoa; phylum Chordata; class Mammalia; order Rodentia; family Thryonomyidae; genus Thryonomys; species Thryonomys swinderianus. The sequence continues at coordinate 14,277 of PVIC010031014.1, read as the reverse complement.
TTTCTTGGTTCAGTATCATGTTTATTGAATAGAACATGACACCTGTTATGTATATGAATGACAAATATCTATCCTGTGAATTCTAGTAGGAAAAATATAGCATATTGTTCAGATTTGTAAAAGAAGTCCTGTGAAGGGAAGCCAATATCCGATACATTACTGAACAGAGTTGAATACACGTATCCTCATCATGAAATTCAAAGACTCAAAGGACACTTGTCAGTCTAGTCTGACCCAGAACAAAGTTTTCATCTGAAGGAATCATTCTTCTAATACGAATTTTCTCATATGAAGTGTACAATTATTTTAATCAAGTGAGCAAAGGGAAATAAGATTGTTATGAATTACTGAATGTAGCAATAAGCTACATAAATCACTATTATATAAAACTGGAAGAGACATGATTTCTTTCTTTGGGAATTCACTTTCTCTGTGGTAGTGGAAATCAAATCTAGAGCCTTCTCCCTAAACTACATCCCTTTCTTGTTTTTATTTTTCATTTCTCACCAACCAAGTTGCTAAGATGTCCAGGCCAGGCTTGAACTTGTGATCCTCCTGCCCCAGTCACCCAGAGTGCTGGGATCACGGTGTCTGCTACCGTGCCTGACTAGAAATTCACTTTGTAATGGGAAACACATATATGCATACATGCAAATAGATGGATAAATTATAAATATTTGATTATGTATATGTAATATGCATACATGTGGCAAAGCCTGTGACTTGTAATATGGAGAATGCTTATGTAAACACAAGAGAAGAAGACAGGCCCATGGTAGGGTGCCCAAAATCAACTTCTTGATCTAATACTGGAAGAGTGAATAGAAATACATCCCGGAAGAATGTGCAAGTCCTGCAGGTAACGACGGAGCATGCCCAGTGCAGAAAGGTGAGATAGCACTGTGCCTTAGGGAATCAAACAGATAATTTCTTGGGTTAAAAACAAAAACAGAAACAAACAAACAAAAAGCAACCCAATTTGTAAAATGAGAATCTCTGTCAGTCACACTTTCCACAGGAAATAGCTTAGCAGAATTAGATATTCTGAGCAAAGTTGAATAAAACGTCTCTTCGTAAAAGCATGTACGAGAAGCTGAGAAATAACAAATTATGATGCGAATAGTGCGGGATGGAAGGGTGAGGCAGGGAGTGAGGCCCGGAGCCCAGGAGCAGAGACAGTCTGAGACTAACCCGGCCGGCTCGCCGCCACCGAGGTGGGAGGAGATGAGGGGTCCTGAGTGAACTCTGCTCCTTTCTCCCACCTGCTGGCGGGGCCTCCCTCGGGTACAGCCGATGCTCAGGCCGATGCGCAGCGGGCAAGAGCCGGTGCACAGATGCCCTCAGCCCGGAGCTGCAGAGGGAAGAGCACAGGTCTGGAGGACAAGCTCTCACCTCACAGGGACCTCGTGGTCCCGTTAAGTCCATCCTGAATATTCTCACCTTTGAGGTCTCAGTTAATGCTTCATTCCTTTCCTGAGGCTTTTCTAGATCTCCTTAGAATAGTCCTTTACGACCCAGAGAAATTGTTTGGCAGACTATTTAACCCTATTTCCTTTTGAATGAGTGTCTGTTTCTCTCCCTAGTTTCTGAGGTCTTTTAGGGAAAAAGTCATGTGTCAGTGTGGTTCTGTATTTCCGGCGTCCTGCGTGAATTAATGATCACCCACCTTTTGTTAAATTGGATGTCGATAATTGCATCCATCATATGAATAATTCACTGCGTCAGGGAGCTATGCTGGGGCGGGAACTCCTCGGCACTCCTTCACACACGCGCGTGGTGCCCCACGACCCACACCTGGGTGCTCCTGCAACTGAAAAGCAGAGATTACTTTAGTATCCAAGTGGCACACACAAGTAAAATTATTCAGGAGCCAGTAGTATAGCCTGAAGTCTACGGGAGTATAGCTGCTTACTGGAAAGCTAAATAAGAACCAGCATGCCAAACCATTCAGACTCATTTTCAAATATATATATATATATATATATATATATATATATATATATATATATATATATATATATACACACACACACACACACACACATTCATATATACATACACATATATATACATATATATATATATATATTATTGCTCTACTCCAGATGTCTCTATTCTCATATAACAGTCAGAAGAACTCCACATGTTAGGAGACTGTTATAAATTGTATAGACAAGGAAAGAGGAGCTAAGAAAAATTAAGATGTCATGTTAAGTGCCAGACATAAACACAAATTCTTTTTCCCACTGAGCTTGACTCCTTACTGCATCAGCGTCATCTCTTAGTTTGATCCTAAAATGTACATGGGATTTACATTACATGTAAAAACATACACAAGAAGAGAATTTGACTCATGTTTCTGGATGATGTATTTTACTAAGGCCACAACTATAGACTTGTCAAAATCTCCCACTAACTGATGGGGATTATTTTGGGAATGGTGAATAGGAAACATTTTACTAAAAAACAATGACTGTGTATGCTGATACAACCCCCGCACTGATTACCAAAAACAGTTACTTTAATAAAAACATTAGGATGATATGACGTTGAACATTCTCTTATGCATTTCTCTACAAGTCTGAGAATTGCAAGCTCTTTGGTTAGAGAGTATGCTAATATATTTTTATGGGGAAGACTGAAAGTCATTCTGGGAAGCCAGAAAGTTTGTTTAATAGCTAAAAAAATAATAATATTGAAAAGCAAACTAGACTGTGGAAAAGAAAAGTGAAAAATGTTATGTTTTGTAGGTCTGGGTGCCAACTTCATTAATTAATAGAGACTTTAAATCCTTTCAAGGAGATGAGCCGAAGAACTTGCACCACTGCAGGAACAGACAGTGAACACAGATCAAATGGGCTTCATTCAAAATATGGTGGCTTCAGATAAGACTAATTAGGAGGGTGACAAAGACAGTCAATAAAAGAGAAACAAATCTTATTCTTAAATACGGGCAACAATTAACGGAATTAATTGAAAATTTTCCTCTTCTCCCAGAGTATTTGAAAGGAAACTTTTCACAAGGCTTTTGCTGCTGGTGTTTTGGGTTTTCTCATTCTAACATTTGGTGCATAATAGTGAAGATCTTGTTGTGTGTGAGAGGGCTGGATGCCCCGGGGTAAAGAGAGCAGCGTCTGTGCTGGGGTGGTGGCATCAGGAAAGCAGCCGGGAGAGCAAGCCGGAGAGGTTCAAGGATTCTGGTGGGAGACGGGCTGCGGGTCTCGTACAGTAAAAAACAATGCTCAGTCGGGCATGGTGGCTCACGCCTGTCATCCTAGCACTCGGGAGGCAGAGGCAGGAGGATTGCTGAGTTTGAGGCTTCCCAGCGCTACCTAGTGAGCTCAGAGTCTGCCTGAACTACAAAGTGAGACCCTGTCTCAAAGAAAAAAAAAAAAAAGAAAAGCTTGGTTTTGTTCTATTTTCCTTTTGAATTCTTTTCCCACTGTAGGCATCAAATCCAGGCCCTTCATACTGAATTACACCCCTAACCCTCTTTTACTTGTTCACCGTGAGACAAGACCTGACCAAGTCACTAAGTTACCCAGGCAGAGCTCCAAGTTGAGATCCTCCACCTTCAGCTTCCCAGGATGATGGCATTCTTTTTTCCTTTTTAATTTATAAATACTTTTTCAACCCATGTTATCTCTGTTTCTATTTTGTTTTGTTTGTTTCCTTTTTGTTTGTTTTTGAGACAGGGTCTCACTGGATAGTTCAGGCTGCTCTTGACTCACTATGTAGCTCAGGCCGGCCTCAAAGTCATGCAGATCCTCCGGCCTCTGCCTCCCGAGAGCTGGGATGACAGGCGTGAGCCACCATGCCCGGCAGTGCTCCCTCTTGGACATCTTTGGATGGTCCTCAGTTTCCTAGTAATTTGTCGCTTGAGTTATACAGGGCTGCACAGCCAACCAGCCTCAAACCTTAGTGGGTCTACAATTCATTGGCTCACAGCTGCAAAGTGTTGACAGAGTTCCGCTGGGAGGAGAGGTCAGCTGGAGCGTGAACCATTCCGCAGCCCAGAGCACCGTCCACCTATGGTCAGGAAACTGGCCTGAAACCAGCGAGGTGCCCCCTGGGCTTGCTGACGGGATCCTCAGGCCACCTGCTGGGTGCGCTCAACAGTTCAGTGGCCTCAGGGCACCTGAATAGCAGACAGGGCAGCTGGATTTCCCCCAGAAACCCAAGGTGGAAGTTTCTGGGTCTTTTTTTTTTTTTAACTGATTTTATTGCTACATTTTATATACACATCATGATCACAGTTGACATTGAGAAGTTGTACCAGAACATGATACGACTTAATACTCATTTTTTCCCATTCCCCTGCCCACTACAATTCCCCTCTCCCATATACATAAGCTTTGTTTCCTTTGTTTTTACCATCAGAATTTTTCTTTCCCTTCTTTCCTTGCCCCTACCCCCATTTCCCTTTGAATATTGTAGGAGAGATATTGTGAAATAGAAAATATTCCAGGCCTTTTAAAGCTTTAGTTTAGGACAATCACAGACTTACAAAATGAGCTGCGATAAACATGATGCACATATGTTGTGTGATACAATGCTCTAAATTCTTTCACGAATTGCACAGCATGGAAATAACAGGGTTAAATGGGACCTCAAATCCTAGTTTTTTGAGGAATCTCCACACTAATCTCTACAGTGGCTGCACCAGTTTATACTTCCATCAACAGTGGAGGAAGAGCAGCCATTCTTTGTGGAGTGAGATGAAATTTCAGTGTTGTTTTCATCTGCATTACTTCAATGACCAGTGATGATGATACATTTCTTCATGTTTCTTTGCTGCCTTTACTTCACTTGAAAAATTTCTGCTTTTTTCAGATGTCCATTTTTGAATTGAGCCTTTAAATGGGGGGAGTGGCTGATTTTTTTAAAGTTCTTTATGTATTCTAAATTGTGGTCCTTTGTCTGAGAAACAGCTGATAACATTTTTTTCTCATATGGTAGGTTATCTTTTTGCTCTGTTTGTGGTTTATCTTGTTCTAAAGAAATTTTTTAATAAAATGAGATACCAATTGTGGATTCTTTCTGCTAGTTCCCATAATGCTGAGGTTTTGTTCATAAAGCCTTTGCCTATGCCAGTGTCTGCAAGAGTTCTACCTAATTCTTCCACCAGGTTTACTGTTTTTGTTTTGATATTTAGGTCTCTAATCCACTTTTATTTTAGTTTAGTGCCAGGTGAAAGACATAGAATCAACTGAAGGCTGGATAAAGAAGATGTGGGTTTTTTTTGATAAAATGGAGTATTACTCATAAAATGATAAATTAGATAAATTAAATGATAAATTTGAGGCACTTATAGCTAAATGGATATGCATACTCATAGTGAAATGAATAAGATACAGGTGTGTAAATACAATATCATTTCTCTAGAATGAAAACCTGAACATGTAGAGTTCCAAAATATTGGGTAGATAATCTGAAATAGGATAGGTAATGTGAAATGTTCAAAGGGAAAGGGGGTAAGAGTAAGTAAAGAAGTGAAAGAAGAAAATGTGATGGTTAAAAAAGGATACAGAGCTGGGGATTTAGCTCAAGTGATACCATGCCAACCTTGGACTCACAAGGGCCCAAGTTCAATCTCCGGTATTGGAAAAAAAACAAAAACAAAAGCAAACAAAAACAACAAAACTTCATGTAAATAGGGCTGGGGGCTTAAGAGAGGGCAGGGGAATGGTAAAAAATAAGAATCAAGATGTTTCATATACAGAATCAAATTCTCAATGCTGAATATAATGTATAAATTGTACGTTATGTATAAAATGTACAACTGAAATCAATAAAAATGAAACTTAAAATACCCAAGCACAGCTTTGTATTTGGCACATTCTGATGGTTAAACAGGTCATGTCTGGAATCTAGAGATGGTCAGTGTGATGGCTGCTGCATGAAAAGGGACAATCGGACCCACCCATCTTTAAAAGAGACATGAAGTTTGTCAAGAATGATCAGCTTTCAGACTGTTAGTGATGTCCAAACCACTCTCCAACAAAGGCCCAACTTCTCAGAGAAGTAAAGACCTTTCAACAGAGATTTCATCACTCCGGGCTCACGTAGGCCTGAAAAGCAGGAAGTTCTATACAATGTGGACTCGCTTTCTCGTTGCTGGATCACGACACCCAACACCCACAGCTGAGAGGAGGAGCGCTCTATTCATGTGCACAGTTTTGATCCATAGGCAATGGACGTTAAGGCAGAAAGGACGTAAGGGAAAGGTTTAGGCAGAGGAAAAGCACTCACTGCCCAGCAGCAAGGAACGGGAAGAGAAGAGAGGAGAGGAGGAGGAGGGAGACACAGCTGTATAAACCATGCGACCGGGACCCACCTCCAGCCAGAGCCCCTCCTGACAGCAAGCTGCCGCGGAAGCCATCACATCTCCTTCCAAAGGCCCAGCTCTGACTGCTGTGGCTCCGGAAACATTCAGCATCCAGGACAGAAGACAGAGACATTTTCTCCATGTTTTTGAAACACACTTCCTTTTGGTTTAATTTTTCATGCTTAGTTGTACATGTTTGCAACACAAAAGGATTACATTCATTGTGGGGAGTTGGTACATGTATGAACCACGCCTTTATTCTTTTTTATCCCCTTCCTCTCCTCCCTGTCTCTTCTTCCTCCATCTTTTGGTACCCTTCCCAATCCTGAAAGATCTATCTATCTCTCTCCAATTATATATCTTTTACTTTTCACTTTATTCATAATTCTTATGCTTTTTATAAGGGGAAATTTGCCAGCTAGAAGCTTAGATCCATTTTCTTTTTCCTGCATCGATCCTGTGTCTACAGTCACACACACGGTAAATGTGTCTCTGCCTTCTGAGTGCTCAGTGTCGAGGCCATAGTGATACATTTCCCTAAGACTATCTCCTAGTGTCAGTCTTATGTGGATCTGGACTACCTGAGAAAAGATGTTTATAGAAGAATTATCAGCTTTTCCCTCTCCTACAACTAATTCAGACCTGCAAGATGGTGTTACTGAATTGTGGGAGTGGTGAACTATTACAGAAGAAGCTCCAACTGTCATTAAATTTCTGAAACACCTATTTTCCTCTTCATCTCAGATACCTCACCATCACAGCCTTTAAGCCTCAGTTTCTTCATCTTCCATAGTCAATGAGAATCTAGATCGAAGGATCCGATGATACAAAATGAAATGAGCAAGGACAAAATAAGAAGCATGAAGTGTGTTGCAAACTGTAAATATTGTACAAATATCCATAATGATCATATGTAGAAAGGTGTATTTCAAGCAACTCGATCATTATTTATGGCAAATGCTTTACTGATGCTCTCATATAGCACGTTCATACTGGTGTAAGTCTCACTCCAGATGTTTTTGAGAACTCTGTTAAAAAACAAATCTTTCAGGATTTTCACAGATGTTGAAGAGGTACCCAAAACATGAACACTAACTGTGCATAAGAAAAGCCACTAGAGAGACACCAAATGTGGAGTTCAGTGTCTCTGGACCGCTCGGTTTTCCATGAAGAAAATTCTCTCCAACAGTAAGGCATGAACCTCTCCTGCTCGTGGAGAAGATGAACCTGCATCCTTTGCAAGAATGATGTTGATTTCTTTCTGAAATTGTCAAACTATCAAACACTGACAGAGCTGTGGATTTCACACTTGCTGAGCCCTTCTGGGGAATAAAAAAGAAAGTATAAGTTATGTTTAGAGTTCTTGGAAAGTTTATGATTTTCACCACTTCAAAATAGCTGCAAAGGACAGATGACAGAGGTAGGAGGGCTGCCTGATGCTCTATCAGAGACTACAGATAAGGAGGGCTGGGGAGAGGAAGAGAGAGACAGAGACAGAGGCAGAGGCAGAGACAGAGACAGAGACAGAGACAGAGGCAGAGGCAGAGGCAGAGGCAGAGGCAGAGACAGAGGCAGAGGCAGAGACAGAGACAGAGAGAAGAAAAGAGGGAGACCTTCACTGGGTCAAGAAGGAAATCTTCAGGTTAGTATCCCTTTCTGTACCTAAGCATCAAGAAGTGCCTGACAGTAGTTTATGACTTTAATAGGTTCTTGAAAATTAGGATGCTCAGGAGCTAAGGGCATAGTGGCATTTACAAAGGAGGGAACTAGAGAGACGGATGACCAGACTGGATCACTCCGGCTGGGAGTCGAAGAGAACGGAAGAAGGGTAGTCCATCCCCACACGGCTTCTGAGGCCAAGCCCTGGAGTCTGGGCTTTCATCTGGCAGTCAGGAAGGGGCAATTATTATATGCTTTTAAGTATGAGAACTTTGCTAAAAAATTCTAGAGTGAAAATTTCCCCTCTTTTCATTTCTAATATTGAGAGTTCAAAGTCTTGCAGACTTCTGGCATTAAGGAATGGAATAAAATTTTAAACACGGAGTCATTTTTCAATGATGGAATTATTTGTCTTTGATTAATCATGAAGACATTTCTGATTGTGTCTCCTTTCATCTATTTCATATATTCCTTCAATACTGAAAATCACCTTCTTTGAAAGCATAATAGCAGAATTCTCTTTTGTTAGCAGAATTGATTGCGTTGCCTTTGCAGAAAAGGTGTTGCATTTGTGAAGGGGGCTGCAAGTCTCAGCACCAAGCGAGGGAAGCCCTCAGAAGCATGGGGGCCCCTGTGACAGGCTATCATCTGGAAACTGATGTCCACTGTGGCCTCCAGTGGGAATCTCCATACTAGGGTAAACAATCTCTGAGTCAGGTGATCATCAAAGAGATGAACAAGTGGAAGAGAATCCTATCTCTTACAAGGATTGCTTCAGATGTGAATTACGAAAACTGGGTGTGTCTCCTGATGTTTTTGTATTTATTATCAAAATCAAATCAACTGTACTAAAATGGAAGGTGAACAGTGTCCAGCACATTCATACTTACACCTGCTGATGGGGGAACAAAAAACCGGACCTGTGAGCCGGAGGGTTAGCTCAGTGGTTCCGGCGCCTGCCTCACAAGCACAAGGTCCTGAGTTCGATCCCCGGTAGCCACATATAATGCTGGGCGTGGAGACTCACGCCCACCAACAATCAACACCTCGTATCACAATGCCGGATGTGGTGGCTCATGCCTGTCATCCCAGCACTCGGGAGGCAGAGACAAGAGGATTGCTGAGTTCGCGGCGGC